>PVKB01002303.1:0-181681 GCA_004027205.1 Ctenodactylus gundi
GGGAAGTGTTCTGTATCTAGCATTGCTTTTGGGAAATGGGAAGAAGGGAAAGTCAGCACTTCATTGTGGACACAGGCGCGCTCTTCTGAGGGCAGGGTAAATGAGGCTGGAGTGGAACAGGTTGGCAAACACTTGCAGCAAGGAAGATCAACTCCTGCCTCTTCCTGTATGACTGCAAGCTAAGGATGGTTTTGGAAAAGAATTGGAAAAAATGAAATGTATTATTTCTGACCTGAAAACCATATGAAGTTTAGATTTCAGAATCTTTGAATAAAGTTTTATTGGAATAGAGCCATGCTCACTTACATACTGACAGTAGCTTCTCTGGTACCACAAAGGTAGAGTTGAGTCGTGTCAGACACCAGAGAGTCTGCAAAGCCCACGGTACTTATTATCTCAAGTTTTGAATTAGAAGTTTGCACTCTAGGATAGAGCACTGGAAAAAGAGAAGGATATTAATACCATGTGAGGATATTAATACCGTCAGTTTCAATGTAAGTAAACTTCCTATAGCTCTGAAGGAAAAGTTGGAGAGATCACATGACTTTCTCACTGACATGTCGACAACAGGCTTATTGCTACTTAAAGCTTAAAAAATTCCAATCTAGATTCAGTGATTAAAATGGGTTCAATTTATGTCCTAAGTAAAGTTCTGTGGTTGACAAGTGCCTGCCTCTGGGGAAAGGATTTGTTTGTGTGTTTATTTATTTGCATCCTACTCATTTCCCTTCTCCAAGACCCTCTTCTGGCCTTCAAGTGAGAAAAGGTTGAGGCCGGGAGGGAGCAATGTATCCTTGTTTGTCTAGTGTCTTTTGATACTTGTATCTTTATTTCACATGTGCAACTAATTCTAAAATTTAGAGAACCTCATCACTAGAATAAATGCAAGGTTTTTGACCCAGATCTGCCAATACAGCAGTTTATTTGAAAAAAAAAGCATAAAGGCAGACAGCAGTGTGTTGTTGCCAGCTTGAGGAACTCCTCACTTCCTGCTGTGAGGCACTTTGACAAACACCTTGGGTATACATTTGCTCCAAGATCAGTTTTGGTAGAATCTGTAAAGTTCAAAGTTAAGCAATCGCCAGTGTGGCATTGGTCCCTTCTGCTGAAATGGATCCTGACCTAATTAGCAGGCTTTGTGCCTGTCAAGAATGAAAAGGGTCTGTACAATGATGTGCCCTGTGATTATCAACACTGGGATCAGTAACATTCTGAAGGGAGAACAGGCCGCCATTTAATCACCTCAGGATGACTCCGTGAAAACAAAAGACCAGACACAGAGCTCTATTCTAGGGTGTGCTTGCTCTAATACAGACTCTGGGCTTTCTGGGTGCTCATGCCTTCAAACAGAGATGATTACACATAAAATTTGTAGTTAAAATTCATATCATGTGCACAATGTGTTTCCCTAGACAAGTTTTTAAGTAATAATGTTAATTTATGTTAGTTAACAAACATTTCATACAGATAATTATGGATTGCAGATTAATATATTTCAAAAGTGGACTCAACATGCCACACATTTGGGTTAAAATGACATGCATATGCATATACATGTACATAAATTTTGGTGGGTGTATCATACTACTTAAACATTTTAAATAAAATTACATCATAAATAGTAATACTACATTGTCATTTCATAGATGAGGGGTTGAAGTGCAGAGAGGTGATGTCTGTAACTTAACCAAGTTACATATCTAGCATGTTATAGCAATTGAATTTAATATAATTCTAATAATTTTAAAATGCATATATTTTATTATTATACTCACCTTTACATATGAGAAAAATTACTCTCTGAAAGAAAATGCTACTTATCTATTTGTCAAATTTGTTTCTAAATTCGATTATATCTCTTGATGTCACTTTTGTTTGATTGTCCCCAATGCATTTTATATTTAAACACATTCAGTGTCCTTCCTGACTATGGGAAGGGGGAATACAAGGAGCCAGCAATAATGTGGACACACCTTTACCAGTGTGACCGACCCATCACAAATGAATCGATGTCATTATCATGAGAGCAGGTTTGTTATGAAGGTGACTATGGCCTCTGATCGATTTCTTGATGTCTCTTGTCCTGAGGCACAACACAGCAAGGTGCCTGTCACCCTATACAGCTTTGATCTTGGACTTCACAACCCCTACAACTCTGAGAAATAAGTCACAGTTTTCCATAAATTGTTCTCTCAGGTGTTTTGTTGTAGAATCATAAAATAGACTGAGCCACCAGGTGGTCTGCACATGGAAGAAAATCACAGCATAAGTTTCCCTAGGTAACTAACCACACCTAAACGAGGGCCTTGGATTTGATTTTTATCTCTTGGCCTCATGGACACTTGACTTCTTGCAATCAGGCCTGCTGCTCTGTTCTTTTGGCCTTACTGGAGTGTTAGATCTTTATTTTGTGAACACAAGGCTTGAAAATAGGATTGAGAAAAAGGACCTGCGGACCAAGATCATAATGGTGTACGGAGCCTTCTACTCCTAAAATCTTAAAATACAATTTTATTTTATCTTTTCATCTGTGCTAAATACTTCTTTATGAACTACTGTGATAGCTTTTACTTAGTTGATAAAATGTTCATACAAAATAAATGTCAAGTATACTAAAAAGTTAAAATTCAAAGAGCTATACAAGTTACATTTATTTATTAGAAACTTGAAGGTTTTTTAATTGATACTTTTAATCTCCTTTTGGACAATGAAAGAATGCTACAATAATTTACCAACCCATCCACATAGAAGTGGTACTGTTTCCATGTATGTTGTCTTTATATTTTGAGTTTTAAAAAAACTAATAAAATATGTTTTGAGCATTGAGACAAAAAATGAACAAATTATAAATACACAGCTCAATTAATTTTTACCATATATCCCTATAGCCTCAAACTCACAACTGCAGCATTACAGCAATGCCAGAGCCACTAACCTGTCCCTGTCCAGACCTTTTTCTTCTTCCACTTCTGTCTCCATAGACTATGTTTGCCTGTTTCTGACCTTTATATACATATATAGAAATCTGCATAGAAATAATGTAGTATATGGTATTTTGTACCATAGTTCATTTGCTCATCATTATGGGTTTTTGGGGAGGGAAATTTTCCTATTGGTCCTTGTGTTGACATCCACTAACATTCTCTGCTGTATTGTATTTCAAATCGTGACTATCATGTCACATATTCATTTAAATTTTTAATGAACTTGTGAGTTTCTCTATTTGAGAGCTATTACAAATAGTGCTAATAGGAACATTGCAAGTGGTGGATACGTGAACTCACTTCTAATTTTTTATATGTCAGAGGGAGTTATTTTGTCATTGGTTAAATCTATATTCACATTTACTACCAAATACTCTTATGCAAATGAATGTTCTGTACTTTTATTTGCTAAATCTTACAATTTTCTCCCAGATTATGATTATGATTAGTGATTATGTTAGTTTACACTCTACCGTCGGCATATGAAAGCTCACTTGCACCCTAGTCTCATAGGCACTTTTTAAAACTATGTTTTAATTTTTAGACTTCCTGGTATTTCTTTTTTAAATGAGATGATATTTTGAGGTCTTCATTCGTTTCACCTGGATGACTAGTGAGGCTGGCATCCTCACGTTTACTGTGAACATCAAGGTGCCTTTATATGTTCTTTGTTGATAGGTTGTTCGCATTTATAGTATTAATGCATTTGTATGCATATTTAATAGATTTGGTGGGTGTCTGTTAAGTTGCAGGTGGTAGTTTTTGGAATCCACTGCAGGGCTCTATGCTTGCTAGGCAGCTGCTCAGCCAGTCCTAATTTTTTATAAGCACCTTTTGTTGGAATACTGGTATCTAAAATATTTTAACTCACTCTCTGGACTTTTATTCACTTCCTTAAGAATTTATTTTGGTCAAGGATGTTGTCCTATTTGTAGTTTTCCCTCTCTTTGGTTAGCACGTTTTGTGCTGTGCTTAAAAAGACCTTTGCTTTCCCAAGGTTATTGAAACAAGTTATATTTTCCTTTGCAAATATTGTATTTTTATCTTTTACATACAGACACACAATCTATAATTCAACTGATGTTGATTATTTTATGTGGTATAATGTTGGGGTCAAGGTACTGATTTTTTTCTTCTTCACGAAAGGGCACAGCACCATGCAAACTGCCTACCACCCTTCTCTCGCCTTCTCATCAGTCAACTGACTTTATAACTGTGGATGTGTGTAAGCCTTATTGGTTTCTCAGTCTGTTTTTGCACTCACCCTATCCTTTCTCTTGGGAATTGAGCCCAAAACCTTGTGCATGCTAGGAAGGCGCTGTCAGTTACTTTTTCATTGCTGTGACAGAATACCCAACATCCATAAATCAGAGGAGGAAAAATTTCATTTCGCCTCACTGTTTCACAGGGTGACAGTCCACTCAGGGGTGCCAGCAACAGTGGAAATACATAGCAGAGGCAGAGGTGGAGGCAGCTCCTTACGGCATTGCAAAGAAGTCAAGTCTTGTGAAGTCACGTCATGTCCCGGAGGAAGGTAGCAGCATATACATATATGTCCCAGTGACTCAACCCTTCTGGGTCCAGCCTCATTGTTCCATCTCCTCCAGGTGTGGTTCTAACCTACCACGTGCCTGTAATCCCATCCACAAGCCTATAATCCACAAGCCTGCAATCCACACCTCTAGTCTGGGCCTCAGTCTCCCAACAGCACATAGTTTTATAGACAATCCGTAACATCCAAATGCATGAGACTTTTCAGGGACATTTCAGATCCAAACCCCAATAAGCACTGTACCACTGAGCTATGACCCTATTCACGTTCTTGATTATTGGCACTTTGTAATATGTTTTCACTTCCAGTTGTTTAAGTCCTTTATCTCTTCCAATGCTTGTTCTTCTTTTCTGAGTTCTCACAATTCTTGATCCTTAATTTTTATATAACTTTAAAAAGTAGAAAGATAATTTGCATAATCTGGTCATATCTTTATGAAATTATAGTAGAATTGTGTTTTCTTTCAATCTCCTACTTGAAGAGATTATATTTTTAAAAATCAGAGAACTAAACCAAACAGATCTTATTAAAGTGATATTAGAAAGTTAAGTTCACTTCCAAACTCAGGGAGGTTTTCTTTGGGAGTACCCAAAGACTTTTCTGGTGGTGTTTGCACTTGAAAGATTTTTTTAAAGGAATCTACTTTCAGACCCTAAGATCCTTGGTTGTGTTCGTGAATGCAAACAGCTTAGTAGAATCACTGTCACCCTTTTCGATAGCTTCTAGTTTTCCAAAAATTCACACTTCTCATCCATGAGTAATGTTATAATTCATTGTTAGTAATGAAATCATCACAGCACATAGCAAGGAAACATGAAAGTATTAGTTCTGGAAAAATCTCCAAGGAAATCACTGTGGCCTAGATATAAGGCATCATGTCTTTTTTTGTCTACCTAATTTTGGCAATGGTATAACCTGCAACTGGAAAATTATTGTAACTGAACTCCAGATGCGCTGCAGTTCAAATGCTAGCCATGATGGCCACATTTGTTTAATAAGTGGTTTCCGTCCACCCCTCAAGCGCTATTGAAGCCCCATTGTTGAGAGTCTCAGGAGAGCAAAGTGAAGGTTAGTGAACCTGGCCGCAAATTAGTGACAGAGCTACAGGTGCTATCAGTCTAAATGTCTTATATATCTTTGAATTTTAATAGCAGAATATTCACGATCTACTGAAAGCATATTCAGTTTTCTCATTAAGAATGAAATTGTAAAGACTAATTCACTTAGGTGTAAACTAAGAAATTACATTTTGCGTGACATTTGGGCAGAAGATTTTATTTTTGAAAGATCCATAGATTTTTTTCCCTGTGCTCTGTTTAGATTCACCTTAGCTGTGTTTTTCTTGACACATGGTAAGATTCCCTGAGCATGCACATTCATATGGGCTCACATGGGTATAAGGCTCCCCCCTTTGTCACTGATAAATCATTTTCCTGTGTATTTACCACTGACATTCTTGGTTATTTCCAATTGTACACATTCAGGTGATACTCTTACATAATTATTAGATTGAATTCAACATGACCTCTGTTTATTTGGAGTCTAATGAAAAAGTACAGCATTTATGGACAATCACTGCCCAACTCGTGGTAAACCATACATTTGCTTGTGGCTCAATATCTTCTCTTATTTTTGATGATAATTTCTACAAATTAGACAAAAACTGCCTCTTACTAGCAGAAATCTTAAGTGCAGGTACAGGTCAAAATGTACTCTTACTGCAATTTTGGCCAGTCTAGGGCATGTTGTCCTGAACTTTAGAGAACTCACTTTTTTTCCAGCCAGAATACATTTCGTGCCTCTCAGATTTGGTATGGCTTCATTTATTGAATAAATTAAAATTGTGACAATAATTTTATTGTAAAAGCAAATTAATAATATGACAGAGCTTCATTCTTAAAATAACAAAAATAGATATCATCTTGAATTTTCTGGGAGTATGTGAGAAAAAATAATTTAAAGACCACTGGTTCAGTTAACTATGATCTATTTGGGCCTGATAGATATGATAGTTGCTGTATTGAGACATGAATGCAGCCCAAAAGGTCTTCTTACCTCAGTGCAAGTTTGGTCTTTTTTATTTTTCCTAACATTGAATTTGAATTGAAACATCTCTAAGGAATTACATTCTCTAGTCCATTTTCCCTATCATCTTGAATCTGTTTCATACACCATTGTATTAGACTACTGAAGGTATTTTAATTTGCTACTCAAGTGTCAATTTTAAGGACATTATACAGATAAGGAGTATAAATTTAACAAAAACATACAGGTACAAGCTCTATTTGTAGAAAGTGTAAAACTTTACATCAGTATATAAAATAAGTCTTGATAGGTGTCAAAACATTTATTTTCTTGGGCAGAAAGGTTCCATATCATAGGGATGTCATTCTTTTTTAAATAAATATAAAGTAAAATGGAGTAACAAAGGGTGAATGAGAAGTGGAAAAAAAATATTAAGGGTGAGGATAAAAGAGACTGATTCTAACTGATTTATATAAAAAGATAAATATCTGAACATTCCCAAAGCATTTTAACTACGGAAAATAGTGAGGACTGACCATATAATTTGAGGTCTCAAAGTAAAATAAAATGCAGAAATGTGTAAGATGATTCAACCAAGTCCAACCAATAGCACTGTGCCATTGCAGTCTGCACGCAGATGACGCTGGTCCTGGGTGTGTTCATCTGATCGCTATAAGTGACCAGCGAACACAGAATACGTTCTCTGCTGTGTTAGAGCCGACGATGACCCTGGTTCATTAGTGTTTCATGTGTTTTCTATATGCACAGTTTGATCTCAAATCAATTAAGAAGTTGAAGCTTACCAGGAAATAGAACATGTCCTTGATAAGTGGATAAGTAAACTATTTTGTTGTCTGTCTCTGGTGCCTTTGACTTGTGGTTGAAATTACACAGTTGATGAGTATGGGTATGTATGTCAGCATGTTAATTATTTTTAAAATGCTAACTTCTCATTGAATGCATACAAAATACTATATAGGGGAAAGTATTAATACATTAGATTATAAGTCATATTGAGTATTATTTTGGTGGCATAATACAAATTACTATCTATGTAAGAATCAGATTTTTCTTATGTTTATGAAAATATAATTTTTAAAAATATCCTAAATCTAAAATTTATTTGTTTACAAAAACTAGTTCAGAAATGTTTTGAAATTCCAAGTTAACATAATGAAGATAGATCTCTCACAAAATAGGATTAGTTTAATAATTTTCGTTTATTGAAAATAGGCTGTCTTCTGATTCATCAGTCCTAAGGATAAGTTTATATTTTATTGCATTTAAGTTTGTTTTCCTTAAAATTAAGTAGATTTAGTGATCAAATAAGCTCATACAAGGTTTATGATTATGAAAAAATACACTTTTAATTGAGTTACACTTCTAGGCATTATTTTTAACTCTAATCACGTTCTGTGTCATGTCAGCTTAATGTCGGGTTCCAAGATCTTTGGGTAATTGAAAACCTTGGACTGATTTGAAATTGAGTTAATAGGTGATCATTAGATAGCTAGATCATTTCTAAATAAGATAATATTGGTTTCAAAGCATTAAAAAATACTTGGAAAATCAATTTGCCTTGATTCATTATACTTGAGACTAAATCAATTGAAATGTGTAAAACGTTTGGTACAGGCTGCTCAGTTTTGATAGTCTTGCTTCCTTGGCTTATGTTTTACCATAGTTTGGATCTGGAATGTTCCCCAGAGGCCCATGTATTAATACCTAAGGCATGTTGGCGCCTTGGCGCTATGGGGAGATGGTAGGAACTTTTAAAAGGTGGGACCTACAGGAACGTTTAAGACCATCAAAGCTGTGCCCGTGATGGGGCCAGTGGAGTGCTGATCCTTCTTCCTGCTTTTCTTTTCTTCCTGGCTGTTGAGAGCTGAGTAGCTTACTGACCACCAGGCTCTCCTCCTAACTTGCTTCCTTACCATAGGCCCCAAAGCAAAGGGTCCACCAGGCATAGACTGAACCCTCCAAAACTGTGAGCCAAAATTAACCTTTTGTTTTCCTCCCATATTCGCAAATGGAGTAGCTCACAGATTTTGCTAAAGGGTTGGGAAACTGACTTACAAGCAGACCGATATTGCTGCCCACAATATGAAAATATTCTCAATTATAAAAGAGCTTTTATCTTTAAAACTGGTGGACTGCATTTTTTTCAAAAAAAACTTTATTATCAATTTGATTAAATAAGTAGCCATACTCCAAACTTTCACTTCTAACTTATGCCTTTTATTTTCCTCAAACCAGATCGTTAATATATGGGCACTTATGTACATGTGTGCATGAGCATGTGTGTGTTTGCTGAGTGTGTGTGTGTGTGTGTGTACGAATAAAATTCTCAGGATATATTTTACACTAAGAAAAATTTGAGGTATTCCTGAGATGTCTGGAAAAATAAAGTTTATTTTTTTCACCTTAGAAGTATTTTAGTTTTTCAGTGTGTCATGATGATAAGAATTGCACAAAAACAGCCAGCATATTAAAAGAGATAGCCTTCTCTATTCTAGATAAGTATGGGTAAGTAATTTTAATATTTAGCTAATTACATGCCTTATGGAAATTAAGAAAGATATATTAACGTCCACACAGTCTGTAATGTTCTAACCTCAGGAGAAACATTATCAAAACTCCTTGAAGTATTTCTTGTGTCTTCATTTAAATTTTCCTGGTCAAGTTTTGCCTAATAAAATAAGACAATACCGGTAGATTACTCAGTCATAATTTGAATTATTATTGTCACTTGGCCGTAGTAATTCTTAGTGAATTCAAATCTAGCATCTTCTAGCCAGTAGTTCTCAGTTGGAGAAGTATCTTAGCTATATCCCTTGAGTTTTATAAAATTTTTATTTGTAAGACCACAGAGGTTAAGTCCTCATTCTCTGCTTACTCTATATTTGCTTTATATTGCTGATCTCAAAAATAAAGTCTCAGAATTTCTGTATCGTATATCTTGAGTTTCTATTAATAAAATTATATTTATACATTTGTATAAAGTTGATGTGCTATTCACTGGCTTCTAAGAAAACACATTTATTATTTATTAGAGATGCTTCATCCAAATTTTATTTCAAAGAGCACATTCTTTGTTTTGTATGCCACAGAAACAGCAAAAGAATTTCTTTTTGGTTACTTCTATTGTTTTTATTTCAATTTCTTGATTATTTATCCACTGGGACACTGTGTATAGATTTGTTCAGGAGGTAGAGAGTTTAAATCACAAGGACTCGGAATGACAGCTATTGTCTTCAGTCTTCACCCTTTGTACTCTTGAAAATTCACTTCTTCCCACATAAAATAAATGGAATATAGTTGTGGATGCGGCTTGCATCTACCTCTAAAACTTCTCTTTAGATTAGTCATCTCCTGTATTTCTAAAGACTGTTTCTGGGCGGTCCGTGTATCCAGTGGCAGATGGGACATCGCTCTGTAGTACCATCCTCATCCTGAAAGCCTTCTACTGAGAGCTTTCCTTTCCCTGTTGTCTTTCTTTGATCTTAAGAGCACTTTCCAAGCACTCACAAGACTAAGAGTGACATCATTTTCCATTTTGAAAGAACTTCTTGAGTCAGATTGTACGACAGTACATTTCCCAACCATTTAGAATTGCTGCTTCATCTGTCCTTGTGTTCTTCAACATGACTAAATATTGTATAACCAGAATGGGAAATATTTCACTTATCCATTAATCGATAGACTTGCGCATGCTTTTAACCCTACGGGAGCAGTAGAAAGACAGATCTCATGAAGAGTCTAGATGTTTGCTCTGTAGAATTTAATGAATTCGTACACGATTGCTATTTCTTCAAGTTTTATGTCTTCGAAGTGTTTTGTTTTACCCTTTTATATCAGAATTTCTCTGTGTGTTTTCTGTAATTATTGGGTAAATAAATACCTCACACAAGATAATCTCTAGGCTTTGGAGTTACAGAAATAAAAAAAGAAAAGAAAGGTTTTGAACTGTTCAGGATTGAAGCTATATATTCATTGTAATGTCCACAAAATATAGGTATAAAGCTGGAACACATGAAATTGCCATTTTTGTATTTCAAAGCTGGAAAATTGTTAGCAGTCTCATGTGGTTTATACTAGAACATACTGGTACAGTATTTTGGAAACAGTGACTAAAGTATTGTGGGAAAAAAAGCAGGCGTTAGGCCATAGAGAGACTGAGACGGTAATTTTGGAGAATACGTTCTATACAAAGAAAAAGCCTTTTAGATTTGAACATATAAAGTAGCAGAATATATTCTGGAATACGTAAGAAGCTTATTGCTATTGAGAATTCTTCTGGTTTCAAATTTTCCACTTATCTACTATAAGACCCCACATTAAGAGTGCAATTAAGACTAATTTAACGGTTCAGCTATAAGACCATTAACTTTTTAATCTCTTACTTGCTTCATCTGTAAATATAACGACAGGGCCAACTTCTCCTGGTCCTTGGTGGATTAAATGAGTCAATTGTAGAAAGTTCTCGGAAAAGCATCTGGCTAAGAAGAGGCATTATCTAACTGACAGTTATTATTGATGGATAAAGTTAAGAGAGTTGTCATTCTCTTACTTAGAATTCTGGCAAATTCTCCTAGTTTGCATTGGCCCCTCGCCTTGTGTCCAGGAACAGTTCATCGGATGCTATGTCTTCTGGTTCACCTTCCAAAACTTTGCTTCAATAATATTCTCTCTTCCCATTGCATTGTCCCTCCTTGAAAATATCAAACTTCAGTTCCTTACTGAGACGACCTCAGAGTGAACTTAGCTGATGGGGAGCTGACACATTTTCCCACGGTTTTCAAATCTGGATGCTTCACAGTTGCCACAGGGCCTCCAGGGGTGCAAAGTCAGCAAGGCCTCAGGACCAGTTGTATGACTCATCGTGCAGGTCACACACCGTTTAATTACCTACTGTCTTCGTATTTTTCAACATGAAAATCGACCTTCTATCATTATTGCTGCTTCAAGCTTTGCAATCGTCTCTCTACTTGAGAATTTAAAATGACAAAAGATGAAACGAACTTGCCAACTCATAGAAAAGACAAGTAACAGCAGAAAATAGGTGAAGGATTCAGAAAATCCTTCAACAGACAATTCACAAAAGATATAATTTGAAGTTTCGTAAATAGATACAAGGATCTCCAATGTCTCTATCAGTAAGAGAATTAAAAAGGAAAATAATGTAGAATTTTATTAATATAAAATTGATCCTATACTTCCAACGTTCTCTCGACCTACCTCTGTAGTTCGCAATGTCAACATCCGATTGATTGTCCAGCTTTTCTCTCCTGTTGGACACTTCTTCATTCTCAAAGAGCCTCTCCCCACCATATTCTTCTTTGTATATATACCACATGAACGTTTTAAAATCTGGCTTCTTTTTAGCTAAAATGTAATTATTTTTCTACTCATTATACTGGGACTGTTTTTCCTTAACATCTCTTAGATCGGTAGGTACAAATGATACTGTTGAATATATGCAAGCATTTTGTAGTTTCAAGATATTTCAAGGTATGAATATAACATAATTATTTCATTATTCCCTAATTGATGGACATTTAATAGCTTCTATGCCACAAATGACAGGTTTTAATGCATGTTACTGCAAAAGTAGTTTGTAGTCCTATAGATGAGATATAAATAAATGAGAACACTGAGTTAAATGTTCTACTTTGAATATTAATGATTACCCACAGAGTACATTTCTCAATGGCTTTAGCAAATATTTCTCCCAGGTCTTATTTTTCTAAAACATTGTCGAAAGGAGATGCTTTCCCTCTAGAACTTTCTCCGACCTGATGTGCTAAAATGTCTTCTCTTTATGGCTTAATCTTTGTATTTCTGTTACCACTAGCGACATTGAAGATCATTGTATGTATTTGCCTGTGTTTGAATTATATCTTTTGTAAATTATCTGCTGAAGGATTTCATGAATCCTTTGTTTCTTATTTTGTTTCTTATTTTTTATTTTCTACTGTTACTTTAATCATCAGTTGATAAGTATATTAGAAATATTAATACACATTTGGAAGACAAACAGAAGGACCAGGAAATGTTTACAGTGTACATGCTGATAAAATCACTACATGCCCCAGATACATGGAAATGATAAGTCTTGTTAGGCAAACAAGTCTAATCTGGCCTTGATGACTCCTGGGTGAGCAGCCTTAAAAGTCTTTCTTTCCCTACATATGTTGCTAAATCTAAGAGTGTAGAAATATTCAGGATTATTTCCAGTAATGTGGTAGGGTTTTTTTGCTATCAGGCCTTAATATAAACTCTTGAAGTGTTTAAAGTGAGAGTTAAACTTTGTTTCTTTCAATGAGTTTACCAAAAACACTTGCATTCCACATTTTGAAAAACTTCATGGATGAGGATTTTATATCACTGTCATTTGAAGGATGGACTAATTTGTCATAGTGAATGTCACACATAACTTTCATTTTGAAAATATCTTTATGATAGGAGACGCAACCATTTCCTAATGTTAAGTAAAATTGTTCTTGATCATTGTTCTCTCTTAAATTTCTAAGTAGACCCTCGTTCAGTTTGCCATCTGCAGACACTGTCAGAATTTCACAGAATTGAAGTTTTTCTAAATCTAGCCATTTCCTTTGGCCAGTGAAAAGAATAATTTTTCTGTCTGAAAACAGAAAGTAATACGTACCACCACGATCCTTCTCAGCCACTTTAGATAGCAGATATTCATTCTTGTGGCACTACTGAAGCCTTTGCAGTTTAATCAAGTAGGCACATTCATTAGAGCTCTCAATTTATACCCAGAAGCGATATCTCAGCTTAAAATTGGCATGACAAATGATAGTTACTTCATGCTTTCTGGAAAAAAAAGCTTTTTAAAATATTTAACCTAAGAAGCAGAAAAAAAAATCGACATTTCTCTCTCCAAGTTTTGCATCAAAAGAATACAGTACACAAGCATATTCTAGGTTTGTTTTGTTTACTGATGAAGAAAAAGAATAATGCCTGTTATATTTCTGTTCTAATTAAGATTCTTTTGAGCCAACCCTGGTGGTGCAGGACTGTAAACCACGACAGAGGCAGAGGCAGAAGTATTGTAAATTTGAGTCCAGCCTGGAGGAATGTCAAGACCCCATCACAAAATAAAAGATAAAAAAAGGGGGTTGTAGATGTACTTCAGTGTGAAAGTCCTGGGCTAAATCCCCAGAACTACCAAGAGGAATCTTTTAGTTGCAAATGCAAAGTAGAGTTCCAGCTGACTAGAACAGAGAGGGTATTTACTAACTTTTTATGCCAATTACATAGTTATAGCAAGAAGATCCCATATTGCTGGAGTTAGAGCCCAGTTCTCAAAAATTTCCCTGTGTTTTTCCATCTCTTGACTCCTGTAACTCTAGTAGCTTTTTTGTCATTATTCTATTCTTATTTCTTCCTTCCTTCATTCCTTTCTTCTCTTTCTTTTCTTTCTTTTTTTTTTTTTGTACACGTTTTTCCAAAGGTGGTAATCACAATAGCCAACAGCCAACTGCTCCAGGTTCTATCAATTTAGGTGTCAATAAAAAACAAAGAATCTTACTAAGACCTACAAAGATCAGGAGCTCATTCTACTAGTTTTAGTTGAGCGACCTTGAATTCAGTAATGTTTCTTAGTAGCCACTGTGATTCTAATGAGGTGGGCTCAAGTCTTCTGTCCCTGAAATCTACAAATAAGTTACATTCCACATGAAGCACAAGGACAGAGATCTCCAAGGTGGCAGGTCAATCGCTAATTTTTCTACAGTGACCAGTGAGATTAACCCTTTGAGTTTAGCCCATTTAATAGATGTGAAATAATATCTCATTGGTGCTTTAATTAGAAAATACCTAATGAGTTAAGATATTATAGCTATTTATTGTCTGATAAAGTTCAGGAAATGCCATCCCCAAACCTGTCCCCTTGGCATATTGAATATGTGAACGTTGGCATATTCACTGAACAGTAGTACATCTTCTGTGGCACAGTGTTCAAATCTTTGACTCATTTAGACAACAGGGATGCTCACATTTTAAGTGTTGATTTATAAGAATCCTTTATATATTATGGATACTAATACTTTTATCATATTTTAAAAAATATTTTTCCTCATTGTGTAACTCCTAAATTTATTAATGATACATTTTGAGAAGTGGGAACTTAAAATTTTGATGGAATTTAATAAGCTAATTTTAAAAAAGTTTTTGTTTAGTTGAGTTTGTGTCTTATTGAAATTTTCTAATTTATCAAAAAACTTCCTAATTTCTTCTGATATAGCATGGTTCTGAATAATAGGTATAAGATCTGTGTCAAAATAAATTTTATGTTCAGCATGAGATAAGAGATTTTTTTTGTTTTGTTTTGCTTTTTCAATACTGACAGCCAACCATGACATCAACATTTAATACAAAAGATTTTTTCGTTCACTAAATAAACTTGATACCTTGGTTGCAAATCAGTTCATTATCTATTTCTATTTTTATACTATATTTTATTCAAAAGATCAAATGATGATTTGTCAGCTCCATAATATACTATATTTGTCTAGTAGATCTTGAAATCTGGTACTATAAACTCACTAAATTATTTTTTTCTTCCTTCAAGATTGTCTTGCTATTTATGGCTCTATACAATTTTTAGAATGACCTTGTCTATTCAAAACTCTAAAAATGCTGGCGTTTTTAAATAGGAATTATTTTGAATTCATAAAGCAGTTAGAGAGAAAGTGCCTCATAGTAATCTATAAACTATTAAAATTCTTCACATAATAGGAGATATTTTCATTTGAGTTCTGTAGGACTTTTCGTATAGAGATCTTTCAGATCTCAAGCTAGTCCGTGGATTCTCAGCTGCAAAATTATTGGCATTTGAACCAAATAAATCTTTGTTTTGGGTTTTCTCTGTGCAATGTAGAGTGCTCAGTCTGCCTTATCTCTGCATCCCAGATGCTAAGTGTGCCTTTTCTTTACCTGTGACAATCCACAGAACTCCTAACCATTGTCAAATGTCCCTCTGTGCAAAATCATTTCCACCGAGAATGATAAGCTGGATTTATTTGACGTTTTTGTTATTCTAAGAAGTATCTTTTTTAATTTTAAGGTTGTGTATTATTGCTATGTGTATTCTGAAATCTTGCTAAATTTATTATAAAATTCTGATATTTTTGTTTTGGTTTTGAAGTGGGCCTTACTGTGTTCCTCAGGCTGACTTCCAACTCATGAATTCGAGAGTTACTCCACTTGAGCCTCCCAAGTAGAAGGAACTAAAAGTGCATACCATTTCACTTGGCTCCTGTGGAGCTTATTTTTTTGTTTTTCGTAGATTCCAAAGAATGAGTTATACAATATATGATTATCATGATTACATATCTGAGAAAAAGTTTTCTTTTTTGATATTTATGTAGTTTGCTTTACCTATTGTACAGATTCTGAACTCCTGTACAATGTTAAATGAAACCAGTCACTTAGATATTTTAGCCTTCTGAAACTTCAGAGAAAAAGAAAGGTTTAATATATTATCATTAATTATGATGTTAGATGTATTTTTATAGATGATCTTTCTTATTAAAAATTTTATGTTCAGCTCCAAGTTTGAAGAGCTATTATTATGCTCGCATATAGAGTTTTGCCATTTACCCCCCACAATCAATAGATGTGATCACAATTTTATTTAGTCTAACTAATTTGCAGTCTGTTAATGTGGTAAGTTATACAGATTGATTTTATAACACAAATCAACCTTGCATTCTGTAACAAACCCAATATGGTAATGATGTGTTACATCTTTTACATATCTTTCGATCCAATATGCTAATACTTGGGAGAAGTTTTGCATCTGTCTGCATTACAGTTATTTATCAATAATTTTTTGTAATAATTTGCTAGATTTTAAAATAATGTTTATGATTTTATATGATATAAGTTTGGATTACTTCTTTCTTGTCTGTTCATTAAATGGTTTGTGTAAGATTAGTATTTAGTATCTGAGCCCAAAGTTTTTCTGTAGGGAGGTTTTTACTTAAAATTTTATTTCTTTGACTGTTATTGGTGTATTACCTAGGCTTTCCACCTTTCCTTGTGTCGAGTTTTGAAAATTTTCCCCATTTGTTCGTTTTACCTCGTTTGCCAAATTTGTTGCTAAATTGTTCCTTTTATATAGTATACACTTATTATCCTTTTAATATCCATACAATCTGTTATCAAGTCTTCTCTTTTATTTTAGATAGTATTCTTTATAGATAGTGTAACACTATCTATAAATAGATAGTACTCTTAGTATTCTTTTTTGATTAATTAATCCTGCTAAATGTATCAAATTTGTTATTTTTAAGAAAACATTTTAAAATTTTTTGTGATTGTGATTTTCCTTTTTCCAGGCCATGTTCTTAACTTTTATGACCTGCTTTTAAATTGCTGCTCTTTGTATTAACAAGTACTTTCACTTACATACCTTTAAGAATGTATAGTTACCAATAGTTTTGCACATTTGCAATAAATATTTTTGTAAATTTTAAAATTTTAGATGCTAATATAAGCTTTTTTTGTCCTTGAGCATTACTTCAGCCATGTTATAGAAATTTCAATACCATGCATTCTTTAAGTTTCCAAATATTTTAAAAATTTCTGGGTAGGCTTGGTTATTTTTAATTTAAGACCATGTTAGTCGAAGACATATGCATGTCATACTGGATTTTAATATTTTGTGATATTAACAGATATTTTGGATCACTTGCCATATGGATTAATGAGCATTGGCTCCATATGCACTTGAAAAAAACTATCATTTCTAGAGTTGTTGGGTGCACCATACTAAAATATCGTTTAGTTCAGCTTTGTTAATAGTTGTATCATTTATGTGTCTACTGCTGCAGTGGCCAGTGTATCATGAAGTGCCACTGGTAAACCAGACCCCAGTTCTATCCTCCCCAATACATATTAGCAATAGAACTTGTCATAAAGGTTTAGATGTAAGTCAAGAGATGAACAGGACTGGCAGATATATGACTACCTTATTTATATGAAAATACTCCAAACTGTGCATGAGGGTGACACCATAGGTCGTCTACATTTTTGAATTAGTCCTCTCACGTTCCATGCCTCCCAGCAATCAGGTATTCAAGTCAAGAGCTACATCTCAAAAGGAGAGCTACTTATCAAAAATGACCTGGGTTTGCCTCAGGGTTTTGAGACTTTGTTGTCTTTACAGCCAAGGGTAGACACAGTGTGGTCAAAGCATATCTACCTAGAATGTGTACATTATCAGGTCTATTGGACCATAACGCAAAAATGGTGGAACTGTCCAAACTTTTATTTGCATTCTCTGGAGAGTTCTTTCTTTTCTGGACTCAATTAAAGCTGGCAGTCTTTAGATTGCTCAGTAAATGTGATGTATGTTGTGTTTAATTACTAATCACATGACCTTTAAGTAAAGACTTCAACGTGCAGAAAATTATACTTTATGGGTAAGGTAAAATTTTAATACGTTTAAACTGCTTTGCCCCTACCCCCCTAAAGTTGGTGAAGTGACAGGGTCCTGCATTTCCCAGGGATTCATTTTTTTATCTTCTCAAATCCCCGTGTCCTACCAAAATGCCTAAAATATTACATTTCCCTTTTCCTGGTCCAATTAACTTATCATTAGTATAGTAAGATGGTGATATGATCCAAGTTCCATGATTAAACAATGACAGTCAGCGTTGACACACTTTCGAGGGATAAGGCTACCTCTGAAGTTGTCTACTACTTAGTTACAAGGAAAAATAATCATTTGCAAAATCACTAGCTACATACGAGGTGAGAGGGATTGTGATCATGTGTCCCAGTTAAGATGCTATAGAGACCAGCAGCAGCGATCCGAGCAGCTGTCTGATTGCACTTATTATATTCCACTGTTACTCCCTAAGAATCATCCGTGCTTCACAATGGCTTAAAGAAGCACTAAAGTCAGATATGATAGGAGCAATTTTTTGTTCTCTCTCCCCCTCTAGATTTTAACATCTGGGAAGGCAAGGGATTTTATTTTATTCGCTGTTCTGTTCACAGTACTTAGCAAACTGCTTGGAGCTCTAAGTGCCCATAAAATATTGGTTGAATTTTGCGAATATTTACATATGCTCATAAATTAGTCACAAGGAGGTACATGAGGGAATATCGACGGTATGAATAAACATATAAATAAGGGAGCATAACTTGAAGGCATTTTTATTTGGAAGATTCTGGACTTCGTTATGTAAGTTACAGGGAAATAACAGAATAAGCTTTAGAGTGAAATGATCCTGCTGTTGAAGGGGGGGCTAGTGCAGCCAAGAGGGTGAAAAGTCTGAAAACCCAGAGGCACACAAAGCAGGATAAAGCAGAGATGCGGTACTCTCCCTTGACTTACGATTTCACTTCATGGAGTTTTATATATCTGCAGTCAACTGCCATCTGAAAATATCAAATAGAAAATTTTAGATTTTTTTACTTTGTATATTGCAAAGTGTTCTTACTAGCTGATAAATTCCCAGTCCCCCTCCCTGTCCAGCTTGGGATAAGAATTTGTCACTTTGTGCAGCCGCAGACGCTACCTGTCTCTTCCTTACTTAGCAAACTTCCCAGGAATTAGATTGTCTGACGAGGCCTCTCAGTGCTTGGGTTCAAGAAAACTTTACTGTACTTAATAACCGCTCTCAACGTGACCATTCAAATACACCAAAGGCAAGCCATCAAGTACTTATTTTTTAAAGGGAAAAGTAGAAGTTTATGCCAAGCTTGGTGCTATCCATGGTTTTAGGATTCCACCAGGGAACTCAGAAAGTGCTCATCCTGTAAGGGGAGACAGCTGCGGATATCTAGGCCTTTCTGTCAATTCCATGCTTCTATTCAGCTGTCAATCAAAGTTCTACGATGGGATAGCTTAATATTGGTTTCTGACCAAAATTTTTAGACAGAAGCATATTTTCTTAACTTTGTTAAATTACCCTTGAAAAATTACAGCAAGCATTCTATATATAGCATTGAAATATTATAATATTCCAACAAATATCAAAACGTTCTAGACAAACCTATAAAGATAAAGCCTATACGAGAAGGAAATAAGTAGTCTCCACTATCATGACCAGCTGCTCTCCTGGCACTCATGCCACATCTCTGGTGTTTGTCCCTTAATTTAAGAAAAAAAATCATTGGACATCTAAAACATCAGACAAGACCATTCTATGAACGACTGATGAATGAGGAAAGTCAGTCTGTCTGGCCATAGGAAAATATAAGAAGATTGTGCAAACCACAAAAACATCAAGCATTTCTTTCTGCATGCAATACACATGGCTACTGCTTGTTTTTACCAATTATAGTTTTAGCATCACTCCATTCCGCTTATATGCTAGGTGAAAATTATGATATACATTTATAGAACCACCTTCATCTTCTGATAATATCCAGTCTAGAGAAAAACTCATTCAGTCCTACTCTAAAATCATGTAAAAACCCCACATCTGTCTACAACCCCTCATAATATCCTCTTAATGAGTTATCCCATTGCTTTTTCGAGACAGATGATCCCTTGTTTCGACAGATAATGAGTACAACTTTGCTTGATTATGACATTTGGTGGAGGGTGGGGGTGGGGGTATCCAGACTACTTTAAATCAAAGAGTAAACATTATTCTATAAGCAGAGGAGGAAAGAAGGCCCTAATAAAAGAAATATAAAATAAGTAGCAATCCCGAGACGGTTGGAAGGCATATGTAGATTTCACTTGAAGGTAAAGGGAATGTTCTGAAATTGCATGAGGACCACAGCCATCGCTTACAGTTGAGAAGGTTGTGTTTTACCAGAGGGTTAAGCAAACGGGCTAGGAGATGAAAACCCAGCCTGGGCTTCACTAGCCAATCTTCTCTCCTTGACTTAAAGCTTTCACACTGGGTGACAAGAACAATTCATGTGTTTGTTGTGTTTTGATACTTTGTGCTGTACAAAGCATGGTTTCTGGGCATAGAGAACAAAGTGATCATCGATAATAAGCCTTTTGTTCAAAGATTAAAGGCTAACTAGAAACTTTGACTACCTACTTAAAAGATTTCCCAAGGCTACCAAATACTTCATTATAACTTAAAAACAAACAAGAGTGTAATTGCCAACCTTTTATATAAGTGTGACTTATTCAGTGAACTTGGAGTATATTAAGTTAACTTGAATGCAAAAATGATTTTATTCCTTAGTCAATGGGGACCCGTGATTTATTGGAATGTCTTCAAAGCGTATGCACATGGAGTTAACCTGTGTCATTAAAGAATAATTCCCTTTCTACATTTTGTATTTAAAAAAAATTGTTGCCAAGAACCAGCAATCAGAACAGTGTGATTTCAAATGGATTAAATAGCTACAACAGCTCCAAGCATGACCAAGGTGATGTTTACAGATGATTGAATTGCTTGTGAGCTGTTCCCACAGAGAGGTACCCTAGCAGAGAGAACAAGGACTTTTACTTTCCACTATCAATATTATGCTATTTCTTCAATCCGCCTTCACAAAAGACAGAGACAACTTCATCTTGTACCAGTAGACGAGCAAAACAACATAGATCATATGCAGTGTAACCTAAAGATATAAATACCGTTCTTAGCAATATGCCAATTTTACCAACCAGTGTATATCTGGGATGTGGACATCAGCATGGAGAGCTCAAGAAATATGTCATTCAAAAGTGGAATCTACAGGTTTTATATATATATATATATGTATTATATATTTATCATTAACATTCTCTGAAGAGTGACAAGGGCAGTTCCAGTCACTGTCTTTGACTTTAATATGTCATTTTAATTCTGTGTGAGCATGGGTAAAAGCATCAAAACACTGTGGAATTTTTCCCATCTGAAAAATTGCTATAATTATATTCAAATGATTATCAAGGTTTTAAAATTAGGTCTATAAAAATCACCTCATTTTTATAAATGCTAGGTATTAGATATATGCAGTTCAAGATTTGAAAAGTGATTATTTACCCAGATCACAGAGAGCACATTTACCCTTTTATTTTTGGTGTGAGGCCAAAATAAATGTGCTAAAACCTTAAAAATGTTTTGTACTGAAATGCTTCCAGGAAAACAAAGCATTTGTTCTTAGTAATAGTCCATTTAACCAAGGCCATGTTCCTGTATGAAAATACTGCACTGCCACACCTGCGTCACGGGAGAACTGGTCATAGTGGAATGGCAAGTTGTGAGCATTGCCTCAGATGGTCTGGGTGGTTTGAGGCCACGGCATTTTATTTTCTTACTACAGCTGTACTAAAGCCCCAAACTTGGTGGTTTTATTATGCTACGGAGCGTGAAGACCTAAGTTTAAGTATGTCTCGTTACTCCAGAGTCAAGGTACTGCACTCCTTTGAGTCCTTCGGAGATACTTATGTCCTTGCTTTTCCCAGCTCTGAGATGCTTCCCTATTGCCTTGGCTCATGACGTCTTCCTCCCTCATCAAGTTCCATCAGTCCAACCTGTGCTCCCAGCATCGAATCTTTCTTTCTTTGACAATCTTGCCTTCCTTTAAAAAGGACCTTGTGACTATGTTGTGCTTACTCGGGTCACTATGCTAAGGTTCTCTCATCTCCATATTCCTAACTTAGTCACAGATGTTTTATGATTAATAGGAAATTATAACCTAAGTGCAGGACTCTACCTACCCACACTCCCCCTCTCACCCCCCAAAAAAGATAGGTTTATAAGTGCAGGGGTCACATGAAAGAAGATTTTGCATTTCAAAGTTCATATGGATTTTGCTGAATTTGTGGACAAGGCATATGACTTGAAAAAAGTGTCCTGCAACAGTGATAGGAGTCCTGAAATGTGGCCTTAAGATAGTTCGTATTCGTCTTATTTACTGATATCATTGCCATTCCTCTAATTTCCTAATTCCACTCAGAGGAGTTAATGCTGTTCCATTTTTAGTAATTCAAAATTCTATAACATTTGGGATATCTAATTTGTACGCCTATACTAAAACAGAAAGCTGTCATAGATGTATTTTAGGATGTTTGCACAATACTGCTAACACCAACGTACTAATTTTCTTTTCTTTCTCTGAGAACATTTCCCATGATGAAAAAAAACCTGGATGGTTATTTTCATTTCTTTGTCTTTGATGAGAGTCACAGCTTTGGTCAGATTATTGTACCCCATAGTTGAAGCACTCAGGATGTCAATCTCTGGGAATATATGGTTATTAGACACTAAAAAATATGTTCCTTTGATCAAATAGTGAGATAAATCTGACTATGAATCCTGGGACTCATAAATGCCGTTTGCTAAGTGGAATGTTCTGGTTGGATTGAAGACAGTAGAACTCGAGAAATGTCTCCTTTTGTTTGTCCATAAATACCCTTAAAATTTGGGGCAACATTCTACTAAAGACATGCTTGACTATGACCATGTGTAATAAAAAAAATAAGATTTTAAATAACATAATTTGAATAGACAACGCTATCTGGGTAATTTGCTGTGTGCTGTGTTCATTTACCAAACATGTATTAGAAAAAAAAAATCCTACTTAACATTTATTATGCTAAGAGCTGGTAATACAAAGACAAATGAACAGTTGTGCTCTACCATCGTCTTTTGCTGGAGAAAATTGCAAAACAATAAAATAAAGCAAAACCACAATATATTTCACAAAGTGGTACAAGGGATTCATGCATTAAATTCACTGGGAGACCAGAGAGTGAAGCATAGTTTTAATTTTAAAATGTTTACAAAATCTTTCAAGTTAGATTGTACATAGCATACGGTTCTAGGAAAAAAACATTGGAACTAATTCTGTTGCTGACAATTCCTGCAAAATGTTTATCCTTTTGAATCTCACATGTTAACACTGAGAATAATAATAATACCTATGAAGCAACTACTATGCAGCAGGTGTGATGTCTAAATCCTTTGTATGTATTATCTCACTAATCTCACAATTCTATGAACTCTGTACTCTTAGTATTGTCACTTTTCTTCAGCTGAGAAACACGAAGCACAGAGACATTAAGCAGTATGGCCAAGTTCAGCTAATAAGTAGACAAGCAGCTATTCAAGTCTAGTCATACTGGTTATAAAAGCTCAAAAGTGTAGTGATCTAACAGTCTCTCAGGCAAGAATTTAATAAATTGTAGTGATTAGGAGATGAAACTTATTTTAATTTAGATTTCATAAGACAAACACTGAAAAATAATGAAACTTTATGTTTTGAATGGCCGAATACTGTTTTGATGCTCAGAAGGGTCAGAGTCCAGGAGGTGCTTGTTTACACAGCTTCTCTCTGTTGTTTCTAAGTGCCCATCTCCATTCTTCATATACAGAGGCGCTCCCACTTCCAAACAGGCCTCTGTCTTAGCTCTCCTGTCACTGAAAGAAAATAATCCAGCTCTAACAACTGAAAGGAGAAAAGGCTTAATTTAGCTCACAGTTACAGGAGATTCAGTTCATGGACAACAGGCTCCAAGCAGGAGCGTGATGATGGGAAGGTAGGGCCGGACCAAGTGGCTTGGTTCCTGGTGTCTCAGAAGCATGGTGGTCATGCTGTCACGGCCCGCCCAGACACACGAAGGGGCAGGCTTTACTCATGTACCAAGCATTTCTTCAACCAGTGGCACTGACAAATCAAGAGTAACAGTCCTAGTTTCCCTAACACAATTTCTACTTGGAAATCATCATAAAATTAATGTTTGGGATTTAATTGGCTATTAGCTGTGCTGCTATACACACACGTATGCGTGGTTCTCTTACGTGGTGGTTTTTAACTCTTTTGGAATGATAAACAGAAGAGGTAATTCTGGACCAATTGGAATATCTGTTCTCAGTTTTCTTTTGAGGAATGTCCACAATGCTTTCAT
Organism: Ctenodactylus gundi; assembly: GCA_004027205.1. Classification (NCBI taxonomy): domain Eukaryota; kingdom Metazoa; phylum Chordata; class Mammalia; order Rodentia; family Ctenodactylidae; genus Ctenodactylus; species Ctenodactylus gundi. The sequence goes on from PVKB01002303.1 coordinate 24,407, forward strand.
GAAATAATCCATTAAAACTAATGGATTAAAAAAGACAGATAGATAGGAATTATTTGTAGGTAAATTGATACAACTGCTTAGTGAAGTGAAGGAGACTCAGACTGAATATCACATGTTGGGAATCGGGGGCGGGGGGATGATGAGAAGGCGTGAAGGAGAGAAAGGGAGTGGGGAAGGGAATGTGAAGCAACGGTGATACACATGTGCACAAAATTGTCAAGTTTAACATACCCATCATGTATCAAGTATACATATCAAAAATAACTATGAAAAAAGGTTTAGTTTACTCCCAGGAGGTCTGAAGCAAGTAAGGGCCTGAAAGGGAAACAGGCCAGTCCACACAAGTGCAGGTAGGGGACAAGTCCACACAAGTGCAGGTAGGGGACAAGGTTTCTTCTTTTTTTCGATTCCTCCATTAGACACACACCCTCTTACCCCTAACAATAGATGATGGTCAAAGTAAAGTATTGTGGATTTACTGCCCACAATACATTTTATTTATTTATTTAGGGACAGAGTCTCTGGAGCCCAGGCTGGTCCTGAACTTGCTATGTAGCTCAGGAAAGCCTGGGACTCAAGCCACTCCTCCTGCCTCCGCTTTCCAAGCGCTGGGATTAAAAACTTGCACCGCCACGCCTGGTTATGTGTTGCTGGGGAATCAAACTCAGGTCCTTGCACTTACTACACGTGCGCTTTAACTGACCTCTGTGCCATTTCTCCAGCCCCACATGTCCATTTTTATATTTCAGCTGATGCGATGCCTCTGTAGAGCCATGACTTATGAATTGTATTCCACATGGACCTATGACGTATCCTGTTATACTTCACCAGAGACCTTCCATTAAAAAATTCTATAAAGAGGCACCTTCCCCGTGACAAACATTAGGTACTTGGGGGTAATCAGAGTTTCAGTTACCATGTTGACAAACATGGCACGGGGTCGCCTTCCCTTCTCTCTCTCCTCTGGGAAATGAGTTCTCCAATTAATGTTGGGGAAAAGGAAGGGTCACAGGTTAGCTGTGACTTAGTGCACCTCCTGACACATGCAAAGCTTCTGTGGTGTTGTGCGGATTGAACGAGAGAAAGGGTACGTCGTGCCTAGCATCTAGCACGTACAGGCGATCACACGCATTCTTTTTCTTCACTGTTTGTGAATAACTCTTTAAGAAAAATATTGATCATATAGCACAAAATTCAAATGACGTAACATGAGAATGTAGCAAAAATAAATGTTTCTCTGATTCTTTTCTACTCAGCCAATCAATTCCCTTCTCTAAGTATAACCACGGTTACCAGTTACACACTGTTTACACAATTTTCAAGGGTACTGCAAACATTTAAAAACATTTGCCGTTTGTTTATTAACAACAATTAAGTTTTTTTTTAATATTGTGGTACTTGGGATTGAACCCAGCATCTTCTCTCTATTCCAATTCCTTTACTTTTTTTCTTTTTTTTAAAATTTTGAAACAAGGACTTGATAAGTTTCCCAGGCTGGTTAGAACTTGGCACCTTCATGTCTCAGCCTCCCAGACAGCTGGGATTACAAGCGTGTGCCACTACACCCGGCTTACACTTAGCTTTTTAAAACTTGATGTTTAAGCTTCTTTTTTATGATGAGAATTCACTAGAGTAGATGTTCAGTGTATATCCATTCTTCTTTATTCTCTCCTGAGCAGTGAGTGATGAAGCTAAAATGAGTCTTTTGCATTTAGTTTTGTTTCTTTAATAAGTTGTCCTGGTGACCCTGCACAAGTTTCTCACCATTACACATCATTTAAAAAAGCTACAGAATAAAAAAGAAAGAAAAAAAAACAGTTGAATTGACTGGTTGTCTCTGGAGTTGCTTTCAACTGTACCCTTTCAGGATTTCCTATATAACTCTACTAGTACGATCTCTCTAATGATAATTTTAAGCTAAGAATTTTATATTAATTATATTATTTTCTCTTTACCCAGTTGCAGAAGCTGCCTTGAAGTGATTTTCACACTGAGGTAATCATAGAAATCTCTCCCTGGTCCAAGGGACGTGTGCTTCTTTATCCTTAGAAAAAGGACCAACATCTGAAAGTGAGGCATTGTGCTAAGACTGTACTTTCCGTGACAACTACAGTATTCTAAGTCGCAATGTGGCAAATACCAGATAGCTTAAGGTTATTGATCTTTGTATCTGTTGGAATAATTCCTTCCTGGACTATATAAGCAATCTATTAAAAATCTTTGACCTGATTAAGAGATAGAAAGGAACATTTGAATTGATTTAATTTAGAAACTCTTAGAATGCTTTCTCCTTTATCCAGTAACAAATTGAGAAGGAAATATTGTTTTCTGCTTTGAAGATGACCGAATTAAATTTCAGCCTCGAGCTTATTGAGAGTATTTTTCAGTCTCCTGTAAAGTTTAGTCACAGAAGATCTGTGACTTCTAGATCGGAGGAAGAACTAGTGCATATTTGTTGAACCCCGCCCAACTAGAACTTTAAATGGGAAGAAAAAATACTTAAACAAATGTATAGATATAGATATATAAATTTAAAAGAACTCCAGAATAAAAAAAAAAGAAAATTTTCTCTATTGAATTTAGGGAATAGTTACTATTTCATACCAGTATCCTAAATGATATCGGACTCTTCAAAACCATTAGCATCAAGCTTTGAGATGATTTAAACACATGACACAAATCTGTAATTCCAAGTCTATCTAGAGGTTGTGTAAGGAATGAGGAAGTTCCCACAACCCACAAAGGCATCAGGGCTGTGGGTGGGGCTCAGCCACAGGTAGGCACCATAGACAGTCCCCGTTTGGAGTTTATTTCTCCCAGGGGGAGTCAGGTCGGACAGGAAGAGAGCGCGTGCCATCACAGCATGGAGATTTTTCGCCCATCTTACTGGAGGATCCAGCCACTGTGCTTCGCTCAGCCCAGCAGCGATGCCAGGCGCCATGCTGGTGCTCCTTCTGCCCCTTTCCAGCTTGGTCCTCTTGGCTCCCTGGACTGTCCAAGTACCTGGGCAGCCAGGACAGCTCAGCTCCAGTCTGGGCAGCGCGCAACACCCGTGTGGGCAGCTGCTTTCTTACTCTGACTTCGCAGCTTCATGAGAACTTCTTGCTCTGCTCCGCCCAGTAGCACGTCCTGTTGCAGTCAAGATCTGGTCACAAGTAACTTTGCTCATAAATCTTTTTGATCCATTGACTTCTTTTAGAACCCCAGATACTTTTTTCCTCTTTGGCCCTTTGTGCTTTATTCTTTTATATCATTTTATGTACTGCTTCAAGCAGTTATTTCTGTTCCTGACTTCTGTCTTCCAGGGTGAGCTCCTTAGAGGAGATGTCGTATTGTGCTTGTATCTAATTTCCCATGTCTCCTGATACAGAGCTTTGCACGTCATAATCACTCTGACAGTTAGTGAATCCACATTTTGATTTTTTTAAATTCGAAGATCACATGGATGTGAATAACTTTTACCTTCTAATGCATAATTTTTTGCCAACCAACGTTAGTCTTAATATAGTAAAGCGTGCTTTTCAAGGTTTTAGAATTCATTATTGTGATGCAAATGAGCTCCTCGGTTCTTTCAGATTTTGCCAGATGTCTAGCCTGACAAATCTAACCCATAACCTTAAAATCTTATTACAGAGTGAATGGTTCAGAAATTCATTCCCACACATTTAATTCTCTTACATAGATTGCTTCATCTTTTTTCTAAGTATATTATTTACATAGCAATTGGACAACTTTATATGCAGAACTATTTTGTAATTTTTTTCTACTCAAATTGTCACCTTTGTTTGCAATTCCTTATGTATGCTATAATATCAAAGGGCATAAACTAATACATAATAAAATGGCCTAACGCGTATTTTCCATGATTTCCTACTAAATTGATGGTTTTTGGATTTTTCCATGTATATTTGAAATCTTGAACACTCAACAAAATAAATGTAATTTAATGGGAGGGGCACGGGTGAGAATTAGACATTTGCTTTCCTGCTTTTCAAGTATTCTTGAAATACCTTGAATATTTGAATATTATGAATACTTGAATATTTTCAAGTATTCTTTTGACACTTGAAAGCTTGGTATTTTTATATCATTGAAACTTTTTGCTTCTTAGCTTCCTTTGTTTGTTTTCTGAGGGAAACACTAGCTTCTGAGAACAACACAACACGGCATATACAGCACCTCTCTGAATCCATAACTCTTTTTCCTTTATCACTGATGAGGAAACAGAAGGTCACAGAAAATTTGCAGACCCAAGAATATAGATCAGGAGTCTGAGTTTGGGTCTGATTTCAAACAGTTGTTAATTGTTTATGAGATTTAAACTGGCCATGTCACTTAACCTTGAAATACTCCACTGCTGGCCGCCCTGGGACTGTCTACTCCACCCCTGACTTCATCTGTGCACCTTTCCACGCCACACTGGACTTCTCACCTGCTCTGTAACTGCTCTGTGCTATTATTCAACGCTTCCCTTCTTTGCTGCCCTCTGTCTGTGCCCACATTACCACGTCTCACTGTCATCAGGGCCCATCACTCCGCAGCCTCCTGGGAGTTCATCATTTTGGTTATTTGCTGCATTTTTCCTTTTAGCGTTTACTTAAAAATATCCCCATTATCTCCTAATGCATCTGCAAATAACTTACTCGCAAGAATTATTCCATATGTGTCTCTTACCTGTTCCGTCTCTGATTTTGATGCTGGATTGGAAGTAAAAGCTTAATTTCCACAGACGATATTTTCCTTTGTAAAATTCATCTGAAAATTAATGAAAAATTAAAAACACGATGCAAATATAAGTTATCATTACTTCTGAAATTCAGTTACCACCTATCTTTAGCCAGTGAGATTTTATGTAACTAATTATTATCTTTCAGTCTTTTTTCCAAAGACGCACAGTCTAAGTCTGGTTCAGGTTTGTAGGAAGAGTCTACAAGCCCGTAGCTTTCACAGGAACATCGCAGTAGGACTGACCAATACTGTACATTAAATACCCAGAATATGCTGGACAGTTTTGCAATAAAAAACACAAAACCTTACATATGTGGGAATGACTTCATTATTTGACATCTATCATATGTAACCCCTAAAAAACTTATGAAAGCAGGTACTTTTGTTATAGATAAAAGCTGAAGATCGAGGAGATCAAAACGTTTATTTAAACATGCCCCAAGAAAGAAATTATTCCTAGAAGATGGCAAGTTCTGATTCCAAAACCTCTAATTTTTATTTTATGTTTTTTATTTTTAATAAACACTTTGATAATATTTGAAACTCAAGAAAAATGTTCCATGTGAGAGTAAATGTAATATAGAGACTTTTACAGACAATCATATTGATTTTTAATTCAAATAATACTGAACTGCAAAGATGACTTTCTTCCTAAAACTACTGTTTTGCTAGCAGTAGAGAATCTTTGTGTTTTCTTATGAGATACTAGTGTCAAAATTTCTTTGATGGCAGATAAATGAATGATTAACCTTTACAATACTGTACATTCATTCTTATGAACTCATTCGCTTTTGTACTTTGTATTTATTCTAATTTTTTAGAAAAGCCCAAAGAATTGTAAAAGAGATTTTCTTATTTTTAGGACTCTTCATCAAAATAATTCATTTTCATTCTTACTTATGAGCTAGTTCGCTCATTAAATTAATAGGCCAGGAAAAAATTGGGGATTATCTTAGGAACTCTAACTCGTTCATGAGATAATGATGTAAGGAAGGTAATGTTAGTAACTCGAATGGAATCGAAGAGGTGTGAATAGAGGAAATCAGCCCATGAGAACGGAGAGTTACTCTACTACTAACTTGTTAATCCCAGGTGCTTATGTCACTTGCTCTAAAATAGAGAAATCTGATTATGTGAAATGCTAGAGCTTGGGAGATGAACCTTATATAAACCTCTTATTCTGTGGATTGCAATCTTTAGCTCATTAAGCAATTTTTTTCTATAGAATTTACATTCATTAGGAAAGGGCTAGTCTGCTTGGATATTTTGCTCCAATTATTAGGCAAGGTTAATGTTAACATTTCTTGCATTCAAAATGAATATGTTGAAATTCAGGTTTGTTAATCACACTATGATCAGAGGATCTAGTGAAGGGTCTGACTCGGAATCTTGGGTGGAGCGCTTGAAGCTAAATTTTGGAAGATAGTAGCTTGAGAGCCACACCTTCTCCCCACAAGTGTTACCGATATTAGGCCTTATAGCTTTCCACAGATGCTTGGGCTCCACGTAACTGAGTAACAAGAGTGGGCTTTAGGTGGGCGCACCATGGTCTGTGGCCTGGAAAATGGTCTGACTCCAAAGGAAATACCAATTGTGTCTTTGTATCCCTTTCATGAAGAGTCTGAAAAGCAGAGTGCTCCAAGTCTACAATTTCTTAGTCTTAAATACATACCAATTTCATTAGGGATGTGTGCGAATAGGAAGCAGGATGAAAAGGATGTTGTATGATATGTATGTATGTATGCATTATTTATTTTTACCAAAAAAGTGTGGAGAGACAAAGTGACGTAATGCTTTCTTATCTTTCCTTTTCTTTCTTTTTGGATAAATTGGGAATATTCTTCATATCGTGATCTCTGTGCATAGTTAAGTTTGAAGAACCACTGATTTAAATTTCCTTAGAGAGAAAGTACACTATCTAAAAGAAGCCATTTCTGAGTCTCTATGTGAGGGATGGAGGGAGCAGATGTTTTGAGAGCTGGATGGGAAAAATGGTGCCGGGAGACAGGTCAGAGTTGTGACAGATGTCTCGAGAGCCTGACCTCAGAGCAATGCGCGGTCTTGGTTTGCTAGTAATCCTGCCCCCGTGGGATGACGTCTCACTGCAACTTTGATAACAATGGGGGCCCTATGAGATTAGTAGGCCCTTTGCACATATTATAATTTGTAAAAGCTTTATTTTGAAAATCTTTTGAAAGTGTGTGGAGAGTGTTTGCAAAAGCTTTTCATTTAAGCGAATAGACTTCATTTTCTCATATTCTTTAAGAGTTTTTAAGTCAAACTAAGACTCAGTCCTGGGCTGATAAACAAGTATATCTACTATTATACTTTCTCAGTGTCTATTTTAGTGTATATTTATTTCATGATGTTCAAAAAAGTCAATAAATCATATGAATAGTTAATTATAATTATGTAATAACACATGTTCAAGAAGTTCAAAAAAGTCAATAAATCATACAAATAATAAATTATAATTATGTAGTTCTACATGCTCAATAATTAAATCAAAGATTTTTTCTATCAAATTTTTGAGTGAACAGGAAATATTCTTCAGAAACCTTGATATTTGTATTGATTGAAATCACTTGGTCACAATATTTCTAATACCTGATACAGTTTGGAAATGTGTGGTCAATATTAGCTAAATGTCTGCCATGCTAGAGATGGAATGTGGAACAAAAAAAAATTTGTACTGTGCTGGAGGAGCAGCTCAGTGGTTAACGTGCTTGTCTAGCAAGCTCAAGACCCTGGGTTCAATTCCCCAGCACTACATAAGCCGAACGTGGTGATGCATGCCTGTGATCCCAGCAAGAGCATCGCCATTAGTTTGAAGTCAGTTTGGGCTCCACAGTGAGCTAAGGAACCGCTTGGACTGCAGAGGGAGACCCTGTCTCTAAAAAAAAAAAATTGTACCCCTCTTTTGATATGCAGAAACTGTTTTAAATTTTTAAAACATGTTATTTCTATTCTTCGCGTTCTCTTGTTAAGGAGGTCAAATCAATCAGTGCTCTCCATCCTGTTTGCTCTCTGGCCCTCTGATGCTCTGGATTGGTCCCTAATAGGATTAAGATGGGTCAAAGACTTAACAGGGCTGTATTCCTTCCTGGAAACTTACGGAAGCCATAGTTTCCTTGTCTTTTACCAATAAAGATAGGGAATACAGACCACCTGTATTTCCTAACTTTGTGGAACTTTCAAAGTTAGCAATTCACAGGGAAGTCCTGTATTACAGCGCTTTGGCCCCGATTTCATGACGTAGCCCTCATTCTGACTACATCTATGGTTACAATAGAACCGCCCCCAAGGTAACTGAAGATGATCTCCCCATGTCAGTGTCCTCAACTCAATCATGTCTGCACAGGATCTTTTTGCCATTTGAGGTAATATACTCACAGGTTCTAGGGGTTACCCCATGGAATTCTTTATGACATCATGCTAGCCACCAACAATAATAACTTTGCCTTCCACCTACTGCCTTTGAGAACTCTTCCTCGCAAACCTTACAATTGTTGGATATATTTTTAAAAGAGCATAACTTTTCTTCAACTATGTCCTTTTCTTTAGTTATAGTGAATAAGAACCGATTATACACTATTGTTCAGGATTCAACCAATATCTAAAACATACTTAAGCTTATGTATAAATAGATCTTTCATACTGAGAGCCCTTCAGTTTAGTTTCAAAAGATATGCATTTTACTCAGTAATAATTGCAGAATCTTAAGAAATCTTTCCAGCAAAGAAGGTAACACCTACTCACACTCAAAATTTAGACCTATGTAGAGGAAGTCAAGCCTACTAGCATGCACATGATTTCAGCTGGCAGTGTCATCAAGTCTGTGTGGTATATTACAGATTCTGAAATCAAAAACAATAGAAAATGAATTTTTCTCATGATGGAATATAAGCATAGAGGAAACCCGTTAGGGGTATAGAAGCTGGGTGGATGTAGCCAGCCTAGTGCTTCTATCGAGAAGGTGACTTCAATATGAAGGCACAGAGCCATTTTCCCCCACTCTGCCCTGGAAACAGCCTTGCATGCATGCTCCATTGATTCTGATCTGAGGAATATAGCACAGGATCTGAAATTCAAAAGTTTTTTTATCTTTTCTATTACCCTCAAAGCAGAAGCCAGAATTTTGTCTGGTGTAAAATATGTAGAAATATTAAAAAGCAGATGTATCAGTAAGTTAATGAATGAAAAGCTCTAAATAACACCCATCAGCTACAATTGTTGTTGTTGTACTGGGAAATGAACCCAAGACCTTCTCATTAAGATCTATTCCCATATCGTTTCTATCTTTTGCTTTGAGAGAGTCTCACCAACTTGCTTAGGTGCCCAGGCTGGGTTCAAACTTGCCATCCTCCTGCCTCCGAGGGCTTGGATTATGAGCGTGCACCACCGTGCCTGGTTACCTGCAAATGTTGTATCTTAGGTGGTTATAAGCTCTCGTCACTATAATTCTTTTATTCAAATCTCTCCTGTATCCACCCATCCTTTTATTTGAAAGAATATCCTAGTTTTCCTCTTTTTTCTGGGTGCAGATGATATTATCTATTCTCCTGTTTCATGAAATTACAAGCAGGTAGGCATCTTCAGTTACAACAATCATTTGATTGAAACCTTATTTGGTTTTCAATTTCCTTAATAAAGAAGGTGCGTACTTAAGTCGTCATAGAAACCGAAAATCTCAAACTCCTCTACTGAAGGAAATTTCTGAAGATGTTTTAAAATCTCTTTCTCTGAATATAGGCTGGGAAAAAACACATTAAACTTTTTCTTAAACATGTGCATAAAAATTTAGTAGCATTTCACTGGTCTCTTTATAGCATCTTCTTTTTTCACAAAAAATATGACTGAAGGAAGAGAAGCAACAATTCTATTCTGATTTTGAATAAATTACTTCTTTCAACATCTGATAGTGTTAAGATCACATATGTGCATACCATACACACGCATGGTAGTTATGTAACATATAGTTGTTAAATATTTTCAAATTGTAATTAAGGATGTGAAAGTATAAATATTTTGTTCAAATTTTAAGTTAAATATATCCCAGAGGGCCTTCCCTGGACAAAGGAAAAACTAGATCGTGTTAATTTCTCATCTTGTTGGCTAGATATGCTTTATGTTACTCATATGTATCATTTTCACCTATCTAGGCAGTTATAGACTTTGGGTTTCAGTTGCATTGAGATTTATTTGTCACTGGGGCTAAATACTGTTAGTTTCCTAATGATATTATGGTATGTGACCATAAATAACATTAAGATAATTTCAATTTTGCCATAAAAATAGATGCAGGAGTAAGAATCACTTGCTAATTATAATAATGATAATTATAATCAATTTCTCTTTTACTATCAAAAAACCCAATTGATCAATAATACTCCTTTACAAGAGATTTTTGGAGGTTTATTTCTACGAATGCCCTAGGCTTTTCCTTTATTCATACATCAACTTGCTTTCTCCTCCTTTTTCTTTTTTCCCCCACTATTTTTATTAATATACAAATGTAATACATAGTATTTACAATGAATTAGGGTGTTTCGTCCACCTATGTATCATATCGACTTCACAATCCCTTCCCATTTTCTACCCTCCCACCCCCTCCCCATCCCTTCCCCTAACTCCGGCTATCACTTCATATGGGTCCAAAGAATGTCTGTGTTCTGGGTTTTCCAAGTCAGAGAAACCATTCAGTGTTTAACATATTAATCTTTGGCACCTAAGTCATTTCACTTAACTCACCACTCTACCTCAGCTTCCTCCAATAGTCCACAGTTCCAGTGGTCCACAGTAGTTAAATCTTGATGCCTCTTCTCCAAATCCAACCAATCCCTTTATTGGGATATTTACCAAAAGTTTTCCCTTTTCCATATTTTGCTATATCTTTGTTATTATTGTTAAACCTGGCCTCACCCACCGGTTCCCATTAGAAAATAACTACAAGCATGTGTAGTTCAAAAGACTAGTAAATTTGGGAAAGAAGAAAAAAAATTTAATTTCAAATGCCTTAGCCGAATACTGAAAGGTGCATATTTGCACATTCACAGGGTTATCTTTACATCAATCAGTTTCCCTAGGATAAATTTTCATCAGTAACCTAATAAGTGAATTGCTACAATAAAACGAAGTTAAAACTATATCACATTGCTACATTAAATGAACTTAAATCCACACCACATAAATAAAGTGACTGATCTCCTCCTTTTTCTTATTTTACTTTGGTAATTGCATCATAGCTGAGTGACGTGAGCTGTTCAGACATGACACCTGTCTCATCCAAACTTAGTTGAGGAGAAGTAGAGAAAACTCACACACTGTGTTAAATTTTATCTAGTTCGTAGTTTGGAACCTTCTGGAAGTTTGGGTGTGTACAGCATGATAGATTGGAAAGCTCTATTGTTGACCCTGAGGTATGCCTGTCCTAGAAGAAACTACTAGAAGAGAGCAGCTTTCACACTAAGTCAAAACAGAACCAGATTCTTCCATCTAGTCAAAATGAATTAGATAGTCCCTATCTGTTTTCAGATGTATGAATGAGCCTAGCCTTGTTCAAAATTTCTGCTTTTCTCCTTGAATGTTTTCATAATAGTAAATATGTATCCTGACAAGACGTCTTCACTATGTAATATTCGTCTTTAACATCAAGGTCTTTTGTAATCATTTTTTAACTACTAAAGAATGCTAGTACTATCTCCTCATTTTGTGGAGGAAGAAGGTGGAAAGCAGAGAGATTAAACAGCTTGGTTAAGATTACATTTTTCTTAATAATAAATAAGGATTTTTGCATACAATCCACAGTATATGTTGTCAAGACACTACTCTGAGTGCTAAGAAATTTATTACAATGGAAAATGATTACCGACTCCTTCAGTGATCTTCCTATGCAAATTCAAAAGCTTCAATGACCAACAAAGAATTGCATCAGAAAAAACAAAGATGTATGAATAATCTTGCCTCATTAAGCTTGAAGAATTGCCTTTGATTCTCCTAAGAGGATTTTTTAAAATGATGTGAATACTCGTGTCTGTCAAATAAGTAAGATTGTCTGTCATCTGCAGACTTTTGGATAAACAGGGATGAATACTCATTTAATCGCTCTCATTTTCACTGTTTTCTTTTATCTAACTCTGGAAACTACCATCATTATAAGATATCACATTAATAAATTTTGCAGTTTCCAAGATTACAGCTCTTTGTAAACTTGCTGTATTTTTGGTAGACGCTTATTTTTCATCTTAATATTCTAAGAAGATTTCTTCAAAGTATGGAAAATAGATTTCACCTGTTTCCTGATGCTACGCTTGATTCATTTGCATTTGCATTTTAGATAATTGCCCTTTCTTGTTTCAGAATTGTTCTTATCTATTAGTGTGAGACTCTTTACTAAAGTATTTATGTATGAGTCGTTATCCAAGAGATACTTGTATTGGCCCGGTAAGATTCAGATCATTGCACTCAATCTTTCTGGAAGAAGTGTAGCTGAATACAAAGTTATGATTTTTATATATTGATAGTTCAGAGAACACTGTCTCTTAAACCAAATTTGTGGCTAAGAAAATAAGTCACTGAACTTTCAACCTTTAAAATCAAATTCTTCTAAATAAAGGTTACAAGCATAAACTAGTTTACAGGCAATTATGTGAGGTAATCATGTTTAAAATAGTTATGGTTCATAAATTTTCGATAAATAATATATGTACAGTGCAATCTATGGATAGTAACATAAAGGCAGGAATATTGAGAGATTAATTTCTTTATTGGAGACACAATGGGGATATTAGACGGGGCAATTGATGTACAAATGGAAACACGAGTGTGTGTGTGCCTGAGTGTGCACTTGTGTGTGTATGAATTTAAGAACAGTTGAGATCAAGATTTCAATATAAAAGTCAGGTGGAATCGTATTATAATGTCTTAAAATTATGCATGAAAACAAGGTTAGAAACAAGGTTTGAAAATAAGGATGAAAATTATTGTTTTATAAACAAAAATTACTGTGATACCAGATGTGGTTTCCATGGTAGATAGAGAAGGACAACCAAGGATATTGCCTTGCAGCTCCCAACATTTTGAAAAATTTAATTAGTTTAGCTCTGAAGACAATTTTTTCATCATTTTAAAATCACACCACCTTATCCCTTTCTTGACTCATAGAAGATGTTATGTAAAGCCATCGACTGAAGGGTCTTGCTCTGGCTTAGCAATCTGAAGTTGTCAGAGTGTCTTGTTAACGAATGTGGTCATCTACCAAACACAAACATCCAAGAGTAATTGAAAGGATGATTATGCTACATATTTTACAGTCTGGGATAATATAGTGAGGAATTAAATGCACAAACATTGCATCAAAGCTGTGGTGCAAATCCCAGGCCTGTTACATATCTTTTGTATAATTCTCATCGGTGAAATGTAGACAATAATTTTGATCTTAAACTTAGAATTAAAATTATATTGTCTATAAACAGCGACTGCTATAACTATTTTTTTTCAGTGTCATAGTTATTATGAGTAGGCAAATTTTCTCTTTTGGGATTGTGACTAAACCAAAGTGGTGATATTTAAGCATGTAAGATACTGTTGTAGTAATCAAATATTGGTCGATGATTCACCATTGATGGCTTTACATTAATAAGAAAATCAAGAACTCTAAATAATGATAAAAATCCTAAATTTCAAGAATATGTACAGACACAATTCATTCAGAAGGTTACTAGATTAGTTTATGCTAAGCAAAAGTTATAATAGCATGGAACACACCTTTTTTTGGCAATATCCTTTGGCCAGTTTAGGTCATTTGTGAAGATGCCCCCTTTCTCTCTCTCTCTCTCTCTCTCTCTCTCTCTCTCTCTCTCTCTCTCTTTCTTTCTTTCTTTCTTTCTTTCTTTCTTTCTTCTTTTCTTCCTTCCTTCCTTCCTTTCTTTTCTTCTTTCTTTTTTGTACCTAGAGTGCAACCCTTAATAACTATATTTCTTCTTAATTCATTATTTCAACTACTATAAAATGCACACACTTACACTCCTCACCAATTCTGAGGTTACTGTTATTAAGAATAGACTAAGCTAAATTTAAAAATAGACCATGAACATTCAGTGGTTTAGAGAAAAAAAAAGATTCTTCTGTAATAGTAAAAGGTAGATATAAAAGTTAACAGTGTTTTTTAATATAAAATTACTGACTAGGAGACGGGAAGCTTCTCTGCCATTTCAAAGTGTGACATCCAAGATTACTCAAAGTCTTGCTACCCTGTCATTGGTAAGAAGGGGGAAAGAAACAGAAGAACGTGGGTAGGAGATTGTCTTAATTACGTTGCTGTTGCTGGGATTTATTACTCAACATCCACAACTTAGGAGAGGAAAGATGATTTATTTTAGTTTCAGAAGATCTCAGCCCATTGATGGGTGGCCAGCAATGGTGGGGTCACGTCGCTGAGGCCTAGCTTCCAGCATGGCAGACAGAAGTCAGGGGAGCAAGGGAGAGCAGAGCTAGCACATATCCTCCCATGGCATGTCCCACTGATCCCCCTTTCTGCGTCAAGCCCCAGTGATCCACCCCTTCCCAGTCAAGTCCCATGGTTTGGCACCTTCCAACTTCGCCCTGCCTCTGAACAACGCCTGGTATAGGTATTCCACAACATCTAAAGTCATGAGGCTTCTGCAGGGCATTCCAGACCCAAACCGTGACAGAGCTGCAGTGATTTAATACATCACTACATAACTTTCGATCATAATTCACTGAGTGGAACCCAACTCACGTAAGCAAATCTGACTGCTGTGAAATAGATTCTAGTTTTGTGCCAAGAAAGAAGAGGACAATAGATTTTCCTAAACCTCTAGCAGGCTCTGGTGCATTTTTCAATGTCAGAGGAACGTCCTTCGTTGAAATGGCTTTTGTATTCACCAGTTACTTTTTGGGAGATGTGTCCGAAGCATACAGTTTGCTCTATTTGAGTTTCCGGGATGTGTCACCTCCTGGTTGAAAGAAAAAAAAAACCAATATATCCTAAAATTTGATGTACAACCATAGGTAAATGTTAACAAAAGTAGGTACAAGAAGAAACACGTGGCTATTAGTTTGAAAACTGACCCCTAAGAGAAGCCATTAATCCAGCAATTTCGTGTTCTCCTTAGGTCACCATGGTAATAAAAATGAATCAGCTTTTCCACGGGACAAAGTCTGTACTTCAAAAATGTGATTCATATTGAGAATAATTTTCTTTAGTTTTCATGTTCATTTTTTACAAAATGAATAGCCTCCCGACTTTAACCCTTTCACGACAGCGTTGGCACTGTGTTTTCAGTGAATGGTGTTGCAGTTAGATGCGATAGGTAGTAGACCAAGTCTCTTTGCGTTTATTCTTGTGATCACTGAAAGTTCAGATAAATTATCCTCCCTTTGTTGTTCTGGAAAAATCCAGGTGGAGAACAAACAAAATAAATCAGCACATTAAACAAAAATCTGAATGAATTTAGGCCAATTTTTTTTTCAACTGATTTAGTGGCTACAGGAATTGTAGAAAACACAATCTCCTGATTGTAGTCTCTTGAGTGTTGTAGAAAATTCTATTTATCCTCCATTTTACGATAATGTTTTAAATAAAAGATTTGGTGGCTTGCTGGTTTATCTTCTTGCTTCTCTCTAAACTTTATTTGCTATTGTACTTTCTTCCTATGTGGGTTAGTCCCCATTCACCCAGGCAATTTCATAATATTTATTGAAAAGCCATTAAATACAATGTTCACTAGTGGCAGGTGCTTTGTGGGATGCAATAACACACACAAGACAAAACAAGATTTCTGTTCCTGAGGGTGTTATAATCTATTAAGGATTCTAGAACACAAAGCCATAATTTAAGAACAAGTTACTAAGTGAGTAGATAAAGTATACTCATCAGAGTTTAAAGGAAGGAAAAATCCCCCAAATACATCTTAAAAATAGGTTTTATACTATTCAACAATCATATTTTTCAATCACACCTCATACTCATTATCCAAAAAATCCGCTGTGTTGTTTTGTAATTCAGCTTCTTGTTGTCAGCCAAACCCTGGTCTATTTTTTATGACATGTTTGTATTTTTCTAGAATTTTATGTAAATAGAACTGTGTTGCATACACTTTTATGTCTACCTCTTTTTACTATGCATGATGAATTTGATATTCATCTGTGATGCATATCAATATTGGTTTCTTTAATTACTAAGTACGAATTCATCTTATGAATATAGAATAATTTGTTTGATCATTTATCTGTCGACAAACATTTATTTCCAGATTTTACCTATTGCAAAAATTGTTAGGAGTGCATATGGACAATTATTCATACACACATTTTTTTTCCTTAAATAAGGACCTAAACTGGAGTAGCTGGAATATATATCGGCATATTTTTAACTTTTAAAGAAACTGTCAAAGTTTTTCCATTTTCATGTTGTTAATATTAATGATGTTGATCATCTTTTTGCACATTTATTTGCCACTGTATATCTTATTTGATAAAATATCTGTTCAGATTGTCTGCTCATTTCTAACAGAGTCTATTAATCTCTAGATGTTTAGAGTTCTTTGTGTAACCTGGTTACAAAACTTTTTATTAGCTCTATGCTTTGCAAAAGATTATTTTCTATCCAAGGCTTATTCATTTTGCCTAATGGTGTCTTTTGAAAAGCTGAAAGCATAAATTTTAATGAAGCTCAATTCAGTAATTTATTTTTTATGAGATAATATCCTTAATGTTTTATCTATAAAGTATTTGCCAAAACCAATGTTTCAGGCAATTTCTGCAGATGTAAAAGAAACATGTGCCTTCAAACTAGAGAGGGAGCTGGAAGACCAAAGAACAACTTGGACGAGTTGCCTGTTGAGCAAGTGAGTTTATGAGCGGATGACTTACAGGCTCCAGATTTACCAAAATCTCCAATCCCCCGGGCTAAGCTACTGGTCGTACGGAGCATTGGTCAAAGTAGCAACAGCAAGCAGATCCCGGAATGGTGGTCCAGGTTTGTAATCCCAGCACTCTGGGAGGCCGAGGTAGGAACATCTCAGATTAGAGCCCATCCGGGCAAAATTTAGCAATTTAAGAGCCTCTCTTGAAAAACAAATATTAAAGATGTAGCTCAGTGCAAAAGGTCTGAGCTCGATTCCAGTACCACAAATACAAATCAATTAATTAATTAATAAGAAAAGCTTGATCTTAGAACCAAGAAAAGTGACCGGGAAAAGTTGCACCTACTCAGCTCCCCACGACATCCTTGGATGACGCACAGCCTCAGTGGCAGGGGGTGGGTGGTGCCCACTGCTGAGCCAGACAAGGACCCACTACAATGTGTAGTTCCTTTGGTTGGGGTTTGGAGGACCATTCTCACTACACTCAAGATCACCGAAATTGTCTCCTAAAACACTTTAAAGTTTAGATCTTAAATTTAAATACATGATGCGTTTTTAGTCAATATATATGACCTTTTAAAGCATTAGCTATCAAATTAAATTTTGATTTAAATCTTGATTACAAGGCCTCTGTTTTAGGTCATGTTTCCCACAACAGAGTTGAAGATTTGAGTGCAATGGGTGTACCGGAAACATTCTTAGAATAATCCCTGTTCATGGACGATGACAAAATTGTTGGGCAAAGGACGAAGAGATGCAGTTCCTGTAAATACGAGCTAAGCCCACAGCCAGTAGTGATCCCTCAGTGGTGTCCCGATTGAGGGAATGGATGGGAACTTTGCCTCCCACGTCTCTTAGCCACGTAATGGAGCCAGTCCTTGAGAAAGATGTTGAAAGAAGAGGACCTTCTGAAGAGAGACTCAGCAGCGATCCCTCAGCAGTCAATGCGCCCATGGCTGGGGAACCAGGCTTGGAGCTGAGGAGGGCGCGTCTTAAGAGGAAAGGAAGACTACATCGTGAAGTCCACTGTTCCATCAAATTCCTTTTTTCCCTGGATGAACAAAATGAACCAGGAAGCCTGAATGGTTCTCTAAGGCCACAAGTTTTGCTTATGATAGAGAATATCTCTGCAAAATCTAGGAAGAAGAAACTTATTTTAAAATTTCCAATTAGTATAATGAAATTTCACCAAGTTGACTTTTAAAAATTATGGTTTTCTCTCTTGAGAAAGCATACTGACAGAACCAATTTATTTTTAAATGAAAATCTTTGTTATTCATAATTATTAAGCTGTGTTTTTAATGGAAAATACATGTGTTCATAGCCTTTTGAGAAAAATCTTTAAGCGTATGTTGCTAGCCCAAGTGAGTGAGTTTAAAGGTTATCGAGACCCTCAGGCTACCAGGGATGGAGGGGTTTCAGAAAGAAGAAGTAAATAAAATAGACCAATATAAATAATAGTTAAGTTAACCTATCGATTAAATATTGATTATAAAAGCAAATCTTTATCAGTGAAAGAAAGAGTATAGTAACAATTTTTAAGTTTTAGAAATCCAATACGCTAATTGCTGAGATATCAAAACTGGAAACATCTTTATCTGAATTGTTATTTTCTATTTTTTTAAATGATGTAAAAGTTACACTTCTTTTATAAAATGAATATATGTGCAATTTCATAAATGTAGTGGTAAATCCTCAAAACTTAAAGAGAATAAACATAACTTAAGGTACTTTTTAAAACTATGAATTTCTTCATCTTCCCTTCATCATTCCCCTACATCTGTAGAGTGTGATTAGAACTCTGGATTACATAGTTTTGAAATAATTATTTCCTGGTGGTTCTGAAAAGCAATTGTACATGAAAGAATATTGACCAAAAAATTATTGTTTTTGTTTTGCAAACTAACCATTAGCTATATATTATTATCACTTAAAGTTGAAATCAATAAAGCCTAGGTACATCACTTAGCTTCAAATCTTAGAATTATGCTTTAAAATCACTTCAGATGTCAGTCACAACATTGACCAAATGCAGTTTTTAATTGGTTGCTACAAAATAGAATTAACACTGTCTATTTAGCAAATTCTTTCTTTGAAAAAATAATTAACACTTATAGTGTGATAATTGACTTCACCCCAATTATGAGATAAGTGTTTTATTCCTTCAACCTCACTCCAGAATGTCCCTTGTACTGTAGGGTATTTCACTGTGAGAACCCTACTTTCAGAGCACTAAAGAAGCGGTCTCATTCTATCTTCTCCTGTACAGGTTGTCTGACTTCTGTGGCTCATCTGAGACTGAGAATCCTCTTGAAGGAAATCCAGATCCTCTGGAATCCAGTTTATTGGCTTAATTAGGAAGACAACTAGAAAACTAACAGGAAAGTTTTCTGTCAGTGGAACCAATCTCAAGTGGCTAAGATGAAGTGTGCTTTGAGTCCCTAAAGCCCTCCACTGTTCCAAGCTAGTGACTTTAGGACTCCCTCAGAGAATCTATTTAAGACGTGAGAATACTCCAAAGCCGCATTTACATCTGAAATACAATGACACGTGACACTAACACTCTTCCTCTGTACAACGTGAGGCAGGAGGATTATTCTATGCTAAGAAGTTTTTTCCTTTCACAGGCTAGTACTCAGAAAGTTGATTAATGAAAGGTCCAAATTTATGGAAGAACAAAATTGCTACAGAGTTGATTAGGTTTTTTGTAAGAAAAATAGCAGTTAACTTGTAATTTATTTAAAAGAGAGAACATAAATATTTACCCATAATGTAATAAATACATACACACTTTTCCCTAAGATGTGTATGATGTTATATATGCTGCCTAAGTTGCGTCGTTACATGCCTACATGAAGATCATCTGAGGTGACTACATGACAGGAAAAGAACATGTCAGGGTAGCTGGCTTCTGATTTGCAGTCCTCTTGCCCCCGTCTCTTGAGAAGATGGAATTATAGAAATGTCCGCTACATCCACCACCGTATTTTTCTTTCTAAAAGTCTAATACAATAATGTAGTAGTTATGTAACTTAAATATATTAAAAAGATTAAAATTTTTTATGATACTTGACAAATAGAATTCCAAATGTTTTGCTAAACTGGTTCCATGCAATTTCTTTTCTTCCCCTACCATATTACTGATATGTATAGATGCAATACATAATGTTTACATTTATCTTAAGTGTTTTGTACTTATACATACAGTGGCAACTGCAAATCCTTCCCCTCTCCCTTTTCAACCTTTCCACCCCCTTTTCCATCCCGCCAAGTCCCCTATTTCCCTCAAATAGTTCTATGAAATAATGTGATCTTGGTTTCTCATATTAGAGAAACCGTTGGAAATTCAACCTTCTGACTTACTTCACAGAGCATGACGGTCTCAAGTTGCCTCCATTTACCTACAAAAGCCTCCAACCTATCTGTGCTTATAGATGCGTAGTATTCCATTGTGTATAAATACCACAGCTTGTGTATCCATCGATCTGTTCATGGGTATTTTGGTGTCTTCCATATTTTTGCTATTATTAGTTGTGCTGCTATGAACATGGGTATGACTCTTGGGAAAATTTCTAGAAAAGGTATTGCTGGATTGAAGGGGATATTTACTTCCGTTCTTTTGCAAAACTTCCACACTGCTTTCCATAGTGGTTGTGCCAGTTAACACTCCCACCAGCAGTGCGGCAGGGCTCCTTTCCCCCACAGCCTGGCCAGCACTCGTTGCTGTTTGAGTTCTTGATATGCACCAATCTCTCGGAGTTAGATGGTATCTTAGTGATGTTTTGGTTTGCATTTTTCTAACAGCTAAGGATGTTGAACATCTTTTCATGTATTTATTGGACATTTGAACTTCTTCATCTGAGAACTGCAAATTCATTTTCCTTGCATATTTTTCAATCAGCTCTTTGATTTTGAGGAGCTTACTTTTCTTTAGCTCCCTGTATATATTCTAGTTATAAGCCTCCTCTGTGAGGTACAGGTGGTAAATATTTTTTGCCATTCTGTTAGTTCTCTTTTTACACTGATTATAATTTCCTTTGCCACGTAGAAACTTTTTAATTTGACCTAATCCCGTTTGTTAAATCTGGGGGCTATTTCTTTTGCCTGTGGTGTCTTATTAAGAATGTCCTCGCCTCCACCTATGTCTTCTAGAGTTTTGCCTAATTTGTCTTCCAGGAGGTTCAGTGTTTCATTTTTAATGTCTATGTTTTTGATTCACTTTGATTTAATTTGGGGGCATGGTGACTGGTGTATGTCTAGAATCAGTCTCCTGCATATGAATGTCCAGCATTTGCTGCATTAGAAGCACGTAGTGGATTACGGAGTTGTGGCACATGATTGGGTTTGTGACCTGGAAAGGATGGAACACTGGGGCTTGACCCGGAAGGGAAAGATTATTGGGACAGGACTGGAAGGGAATATACTATCTCTGCCCTTCCTCCCTCACTTGGCTTCTTGTCTGACACAGCGTGAGCAGCTCTATGGCCTCTGCCATGTGGTTCCAGCATTGCCTGCCACCCAAGAATGGACTAAGACCTTCTGAAACTCTGAGATAACATACATCTTTCCTCCCTTAAGTTGTGCGTGTTGGGAATTCTGTCATAGTAATGAAAAGGTAATTTAAAACAAAAGGGTTTCTTTTTCTGACTTAACAAAGGGCTAAGTCAACTTTAAAAATCCTTTGTCCCAGGTTTTAAGACTCATTCAATTGTATTAAAACTGTAAACATAGATGTTCTGAAGTTTCCATGTCTTATTTTGGATCTGCTGTTCAAGGTCTCTAGGGTTGGAAAAAAGGATCCAGCTTAAGAACGATTCTCTACACTGAGAAGAACATAAAGTAAGGACAATCCTGGCCAAATTTCCCCGTATTTCTAATGAAAGGTGAGGAAACAGCAAGGGGTGTATCTTGGCCAAAGTTACTTCAAGGAATCTTAAGGGCAGTTTATTAATGTACAGCGCACTTTAAGTTACACAAGCCACTTCGTATTATAATAAAATCATGTTTTCTAAGCCACAGGTAACAAAAGCTTCTCCGGAAACCTAAGAAGTAGCATAAGTATTTTTCATTTCTCTTACCACATCGCAACAGAGCTCTCAAAACACACTCCAATGTCTTTAAACTCTTGAGAAAAGTCTCTTAGTCCAAACTTTCCTGTCAGACAAACATTTCAAGAACCCTGAACTTGTGAAGCCTTAGAACAGCTTAAGTCCCAAGCTGGCTGGTAGAAGGCTATGTCTGGGTTAGTAAAACCCCAAAAGACAAGTAAAAGAAAGGAAAAAGCCTAATGTGTCTCTTGGACAGATTTCAACCTCCAACAAAGCATCATCTTGAGGATATCATCTGTCCCAACATAGAAAGCTTCCTGGTTAAATTGAGTGGGCTCCTGGATCTCAAAGGGGAGACCTGCGGCCACAATGCTTATGCGGTAAAGAAGACAGAGTCCTTGCCGCCCCTTCATTATAGACTTTAGCCATGACCTGTCCAGTTCACGGGCAGCTCCTGCATGGTCCTCAAACCGTGCTGCCATCCTACAGGGGTGATTATATGAAGGGTTATTTAAAAAATCATGAGCCTAAACAAATGATATTCAAAACCAGAAAATAAATGCCTACAATTTTTTTTCTACTTCTAAGTCTCCTCTCACACTAGTCAGTGCCCAAACTGACCTGCAAGAGATACAGATGGCCAAGCAAAGGGCCCAAACGGTGGAGCTCCTCATCCACATCAGATAATGATGCCAGATGGCCTAAGAGAAGGTTCTAATTGGTGGATAGAGTTAGATCCCCACGGTGAATTTTTTTTTTTTTTGAGACAGGGTCTCTCTCTGGAGTCCAGGCTGGCCCCAAACTCACTATGCAGCTCAGCCTGGCCTCAAACTCAAAGCAGTCCTGCTACCTCAGCCTCCTGAGTGCTGGGATTACAGGCACATACCACTGTGCCTGGCTTATGTGGTGCTGGGAATTGAACTCAGGGCCTTGTGCTTGCTCAACCCCTGTGCTGTTCCTTCAGCCCCAGATGAACTTTTCAGAAGGAAACCAGGGGGAGTCATCAGATCCTGGACAACCTTTCCCTTTGTACCACCAATAAACATTTACAGGTAGTTGATGTCAAGATCAAGAGAAGAGGGAACATTGCTGGTTACAAACTTGTGCCTGACAGCTCTTGCAATATTCCTGAAACCCCGATCATGGACTCAATGAGTTATAGCAGTCATAGCAGTTAGTTTCTTTTTCTAAGTGACCGTCACCTCACTAGCAAACAAACAAACAAGCAAACAAACAAACAAAAACCACGGAGACCCAAGGCTCTCAGAAGTCAGGACGTAGCTGCTGCCTGGCTTGCCAAGACTATTATAATCTGCTTGGTACCATAATCTATTTTGTCGTTGTTGTTGTTTTTCCTCACTACTGACCAAATCAAAGGAAGCCACTTACTAAGGTGACCAAAAAAAATAATATATTCAATTCAAGCTCTCAGGAGATAGTCGTCCGTTTGCCTCAAATCATTATCTCTCCCTGTGGACAGGTAAGCAAAAGTCATCGATTATAATAGAATGAAGGAAATGAACAATACAGAAAAATAATGCCCATTTCGGATCTGGTTTTATCACTCTCCGCCATATTTACTATCACCTTTCCTTTTCTTAGTGAAGGGGAAACTGGCTTTTAAACTTTTGTGGCCACCATAGTCCGTCACTGGACTCGGGTGGGGAGTGTTACACTGTCAGCAAGTAGTGGTATCATAAGTCACTTTTCCCTAAAAGAACGCAAATCTAACTTTTAAATTTCAAAGTTTGCATGCTCAACTGTTGTTTTAAAACTTTATCATGTGCAGTCTCCAAAATGTCTTTGCTCCATCCTCACTTTCCTTTAACTGCTGGCTGGTGTGCTAGAGATCAGACATGGGAGCACTGCTAATTTAAATCCACCAACCACAGCAGTCCTCACTAATTTGCACATAGCTGTCTGACCTTTCATCTTCCTGTACAATTTCTACATTCATGCAATTCAAAATTTTATAGAAAAGCTGAACTAGGTGGAGAAACTGAAGTAGGTAGTATTTTTTTCTGCAAAGACGCAACGCGTACTTCTAATACTGAGAGGAAGTAAAATATCCCAGCCCAGATAGCCTTCTCTGATGCTTAGAGTTGGTCATTCAGACAAACTGCAGACAGTTTGTGCAGGCATATGGATGGTTCTAGGAGGCTGTCCTCTGGTGGGAAGAGATTTACATCTATCTGTATGAGCAAAGTAAACAGCAGGTGCGAACAGAGGCTTTTCATATTTTTTACTCACATTTCTGCTTAGGAGAGATACTTCTTCCGGAAAGAGAGTTTGGGGTTCAGGCATTTGGCTCAGACAAGGATGACCACAGGTGATAGTTGAAGGTTTTCCCTGCATAAGAAGTCAACCTTCACCTACTGTTCACATCCTACTTCCAAGTCTCATTTTTTTCACCACAAATAAACTGACTATCAAATGCATTCTTCCCTTCCCCTGTAGAGGAAAGGGGATCTGAGCTCCCGAATGATGCTGAACTGCTGCTGGTCCCACTCCAGCGATTCTTTCCCCATGTGGTGGTTTTCCCGCTTTTGCGTATCCATACATTTGTATGCCTTTTTTTCTTTCTACCTACGAACCTTTGTCAGTTACATTCTGGTGAATCTTCAGAGGGCCAAGGGGAAAGTTCTCTTTGTTTTTGCAAAACCAAAAAGAATAATTTAGCACGGATTTCCATTATGGGAAAGTCACACACACTTTTTCAAATTTTCATTGCTAAAATGATATTGCTTATTATTCTTGAATTTTTTGAATTTCTAACTGTGTTCAAGTTTCACAAAGGCTTCGGATTCTCCTGATGGAAAAATCGTCTAATTTTAATTCTCAGAGCTCCTACATAAAAGTAGAAGCAAAAGGAAATAATTAGCAGAAGAGAAAGAAAACAATTTTGTTATTTAATATTAAAAAGAGATGCATGAGACAGGCCATGAGGAAAGAAAATGCCCCAAAAGAAAGAAATCTCTCTTACGTAGCCAAGCAGATGCAGCCAACCTTTTCTGTACTTGCTCTTAAAATAAATAATAATTACTGCTTAAGTAAAGGAACTTAACAACACCATTCGTTACACATAGTTCACTGCAAACTCACTTGGTAATTAGGATGACCATCTGTGACAGCTAGCTGGCTGGATAAATCGTCTTGTGTCTTCATGGCAAGAGGCAGTTTCACAAGTCCTAGTGAAGGGCTGGTGCAAGTTCTGGTACGGCCTCTCTTCCTCCCACAGACAGTGGGGGCTAGCTTGGCTGTCTTCTTTGATGATTCATTTCAAAGAAGTGGTTCTGAAGTCCTAGAGGAAGACTTTTCTGGGTCATAAATCTAGCAAGAGGCTTATTTAGGTTTAGAAAGATTGCCATGCATTTCAAAGGGGCAGACAATGAAGTCCCAATTCCAAGTTTTCTAAGGTAAATCTTTGCTTACTTTGTTGCTTTAAGTCTCCTGTTTTATTTTCAACAGAAAGAACTGAATCTTTTATTTTGAATTTATATTTGTCCTTACTTTCCTTTCAGCAGATGACGTCCTAGTTCCTAGCATATAGATGTGACATTTTTAATGGATTTGGGGGTATGAAATAAAGGCATATTCTATACAATCCCAGAACTCTGGAAAGCTAAAGCAGGAGTATCTCAAGTTTGAAACCAGTCTGGACAACTCAGTGACTTACTGAGATGTCCTCAAAATCCGAAGTAAAAACAGGCTGAGGACGTTGCATAGTGTGAAGGCCCAGGGTTCTGTCCCAGGACCACAATAATAAATAGATGGATAAATAAACCAATACAGCTATATCTTCTTGTGACACATTTTTTATGTTGTTAAAGGGAATTTTCTATTGGTTATGAAAGTGTTATTATGACCTAAGATTATATATAACCTTCAAATTTATAAAATATTTTTTGCTGATTATCTTAATTGACCTTCTTATTATTAACTTGAAACAGCTACTCTTTTTACAATGAAAAAATATATGAGACATGGCAATATAAATATTTCACTGATATTATAAAGTGTGATGTGGTTACAAAAGGAGGGTATGGGAGAGAAATGAAAGCTTTTTCAATGTCAAGGAGAAGCTATGAATTTGTGCTTGAAAATGGTTTGATTAGGAAAAAGAACCCATTACATTTTGAATCATTTGATGGAGAATAAAGCTTCGTAGGTGGGGATGGGCACAGATTTTAGAATGCAATTGGCAAGGATCAATTACTTAACTAAATTCTAGTCAGGCTCCTAAAGTTTCTTCAAGACCATTCATACACTTCCTTTTAAAATCTTGTTTTAACAAGAGTCTTGCTGTCTGATAGGCAAAATTTCCAACACAGGCTCACCCTTGATGTCTGGCCAGCTTCCTCATTCTCCGTAGTATTCTGGAAAACATGTGATCACCTTGCCTGTTTTAGCAAGAATCCCATTGGGCCTGTTTAACGAGCACACTTCTCTTGCGATTTGGATCTGGAGTGTCCCCCAAAAGCCTCCTGTACCTATGGATGCTGTGCACTATCGGGAGATGGGACCAGGCTGGGAGGTGGGGGGAGATGCTTAGAGCTTGACCTGGAAGGGTGTATGCTAGCTCTGTCTTTCTTCCCAGGTTTGACTTCTCCTGCCTTGCTGCGGAAAGGAGCTCTGTCTCCAGTTCCAGTTCCAGCCAGGGACCAGCGCTGGCCCCAGCCCTACTGTGTGGTTTGACTGTTCTCCACACTGATGAATGAACTGTGACCTTCTGAAACTGTGAGTTAAAATACCCCCCCCCCACACACACACACAAAGTTGTGAATGTCAGATATTCTGTCCTAGGAGTGCAAAAGTAACTAAGACCACCCCTTTATCCAGAGGCTGCTTCTTAGAAAATTTTCATCCACTGACCCCCACCCCCTATCTTCCTCTTTGGTTACAGATTCCTATATGCCCGTGTAGTATTCAAAACTGAGCATAGTTTTATATAGTAGTCCTTTCCATACAACCATGGTCTCAAAAATATCTATTTTGATTATTCTAAAATCGTCTCTTACTAGCTGCCTGAACATTTTTGGGAGTCCCAAATTTCTGCCTGCTCACTGTAATATAAAGATAAAATGCCGAATTCGCAAGATTAGTGGAAAAACTAAAAGGGATGATGTATGAACCAGGGGCTGTACGGTGGGTGCACCAAGTAAGCACTGTCCCTCCTGTCCAGCTTTTATTTTTTGAAAAGTCTAATTAGTGATGAAGTTGGAACAAGAGTTGACTTCTCTTCATTGCTCTGACTTACATCAAAGTCCAGTTTAAACTATGTACTGATGTTAACAAAAGACGTTTCGAATTTTAACGAGTTTGGTAGAATAAGGAAAGGCTCTCACTTAGTTTAACTTAAGTTTTAGTGTCAGTGGACTGGGGACTGAACTCAGAGCCTCCTGCATGCTTGTGAAGTACTCCACTACTAACCACATTCACAATCAAACAACTTAATTTTGATTTAAAAAGCAACTAGATAATGTATTTAAAGTGAGCATGACCTACATATTTACACAGCATTTTTTCTTTGGATGTCTGTGTGCCTGTGCTGTTCAATCTACAGTACTTTCATAGTCTTTGGTTCTGGAGAAATATTAGTTCTAAACACATTATCTAATGCCCACCTCACTTACTCGGATTCATGTTTAGTTACTTATGACACAGCATAAGGCTAGTCCAGACTATAAAAAGCTGAAATCAGAACGTTTCTTAGTCCACGATCAACGAACCTGAGGTCTTGTGCTCTTTTTAGCTGCTGCTTTTTCGAAATGGGAGCTGGATGGGCGAAGCTGTTTTTCCTTTTCTTTCCTTGGTGATTCAGGGCTGTGCTGAGCCAAGCTGGCCTTGTGTGTGTGTGCTCATGCACCTGTCATCCAGCACAACTCATTCCCAGGCCTTTCAAAGGACAGCAACAAGCCACAAGACTCAGGAGTTAATGGATGCGACCTCCATCATCAGCTCACGGTGGGAAGTTATTTTGTGTGTAATCGTTTTCAGGGCCGCACATCCACGCACACACTCAGAGTCAAGCAAGTAGGTAGTGCTGTTTCAGTAGCAGGGTAATTAGTGGCATATCTTCGTTAGAAGGCAAATGATATGAATGTCCTCAACTACAGAAAAGAAATGCGTTGCTTGTACTCCGCTGTCTGAAGGATGTGTGGAAATAGATGTATTCACGAAGGAACTACAGTTTCTTCTGTTTTTATTATATGAGATTACTTTTCGTGTTTTGGAACCGGGAAATGAGGAATGAACTGCGTTCAAGTGGAGACCGGGAAGATAAAAAGCATTTAGGATGAGACATACATGTGCATTCACATCCCAATGAGCCACAGAGAGACTATCTCTTCTCAAAGACAATCTTGCATTTTGTTGTCCTATATTTTAAAAATAAAAAGCACTTGTCTCTAGATCTAGAAATGGTTTTCTTTGTTTTGAAAATAATGTTATCTGAACTCTTCTATAGAGATAGTTGGGGTTGTCTTTCTTATAGAACAAGGAATTCAAGCAGGGTATTGTCGACTTGTGGATTTGGCTATGACTGGAAATAGAACGCTGCTGAGACAAGCTCTGTTAGAATTCTGTGTTTATAGACGCTGAGCAGTCACCTGAGAAAGATCATTTATACTATGGTTCTTCTACAGTTCAGGCATATTGTCTAATGTTTCATTCATAAATAGTGAGGTTGCCTGATGAAAGACTGAAAGGCTAAGAAGCGTTACTGGGCCAGTGAAGAGGACTGTGAGTTTTAAGTTTGATGGCCGATGTTCAAATAGTTACTGTGTCAACTTTCACATATGCTCTGGGTTTTATGAAGAGGGCAGTATACAATATTTGTGGGTAGTTGTCACTGCACAAGTTACACAATAAAAAGATGTACTTGTTTTGAAGTACTCTGGGTAATTTTTTCCAAAGTAATAAAACTTATTAGTTTTACTCTTGCTAAAGTTTTATACTCCGCAGTATATTAAGTGTTAATTTATTATTTTTTCACTTCCCTACACATTTGTAACTGATGTTAACAAAAAGAATTTTGATTAAAAAAACCTAAAGGATCACAAAAATTTGTAGTTTTCTCTATGAACAGTGTTATTATAATTAACTAATCAATTTTGTAGTGCTGGGGATTGAGACTTGTGCGTGCTAAGCAAGTGCTCTATGCTAGATAATTGGCTTCCTTTCTCCCGTGATCTCACTGCCGGTTTATCTTCAATCTCGTGTCTTCCAGCGTTGGAGGCTGGGATGGAATATCATGGGCTCTTTTTGACAGGTCTCAAAAATTATTGGGCAAATCCCAATTTAAGAAGAAAATAAGTATCACTGTTCCATCAGCTTTTTGAGACAGAGAATTTGCTGCATGTTCAATCAGCTTTGTAAGACTGAGAGTTCTGTCATTCTAAGCTCAGTAGTAGAAGTGCTTGCTTAGCAAGTTCAGTGCCCTGAATTTGATTCCCTAATATCACAGAAGCAGGGCATGATGGCGTACATCTGTAATTCCAGCACTAGGGAGGCTGAGGCAGGAGAGTCGCCATGAATTCAAGGCAACCTAAATTACACTGTAACTTCGGGACCAGCTTGGACTCCTAAACAAGACCCTTTTTCTAAAAACAAAACCAAAACGAAATAATTCAACAAAAAAACCCACTAAGTGTCCGTTTTGCAAACCCAAGTTTATAATATAAAATAATCACTGAAAAACTCGTGCTGAGTGAGCTATTTTTTAAAAATTGCTTTCGCTTAGGGTAAACTGTAAGAAAAGAAGAAACTGCATGTTTTAGGGATAAAAGATTGTGTTTATGCGATATTTACTTACTTACATTCCCAGGTTCTGAGATGATCAAATTTATAGCTTTTAAATTCTTTGTTTTAAATAAAAATTTGAGGAATACAAAGCATTTAATATTATTAGGAAAAATCCAAGACATTCTTTCCTTTTGACCCACTGTTTGAGTTTCCAACAGGGTATCTTTTTGTGTTTTAGTTCTGTGAAAGCACAGGAAAACGTATAATATTTTTATTCACGTAAACTCAGTTTTTTAAAAATAACCATGACCTTTTAGGACAAGTTACTAAAATATAATAAAATTGTTTTATAACCTAGAAAAAATGTTTATTTTAATGTGCAGGATAAGCACTAAAATTGTGTTTGCTTATTAGAAATATTGCTAGGCTTCGGAATTTAAAGAAGAATAATTGGGAAACTCAGGTAGTAGAAGATGGATGTGTATCAACTTACAATGTCCTCGAGAAAGACTGAGGTCCAGAGCCATCTTGCATAATCTGCGATAGAGAAACAAAGTGAGGTAATAAGAAGACAATATAGCTAAAGACAGATCACATGACCTTGTGTGAGAAAACTGAAACATTTAGCCTGAGAGTGAACAGGAAGCAATCAGAATAGTTTATGGGAGAAAAAAAAAACCAAGGAAAAATGTCTATCGGAGCAAGCAAAGAATAGATTTGTAAATTACTTTATTTTCCCAAAACAAGGAAGCCTCGCTGATTTCTTCTCTTTCTTCGCAGTCATCAACACAATTATCGCTTTGCTGGTTGCTGGTGGCACCGTTTCATGAAGTGGGCATGCTGAAGGTCTGCCAAGAGGACTTCTACCTTAGTGATTTGCGATAAGCAAAACACGCCACTTGCTAAACAAGCACATCTGTGCCCTTTCATGAATCAGTCACTTAGCATTCACGCAAAACACAATACCCACAATGACAGCCATCCTCTCTTCAAATCCTAATTCTCTGTAAGCCTTTGGACTACTATTCTGAAGCTTTATAAATTCTTCTTTCTCCTGGTTTCAATTTCATTTCTAGGAAGAAAAATGAACTACAGAGTAGACATGAAATTTGCCTCAAAGCTATTATCATTTCTAAATGTGAGCGAACTCTGTTGTCTGATGATTCCTTGCTATTTGGACTATCAAGCATCATGCAAAGCTTGGTAACATTAGCATCATTTTCCCTGGGGTTTTATGTTCTGTACATTGCTACGCTAGACTGTGGGGCATGGCTGCTTTTTTTTTTTTTTTTTTTTGAGGCAGGGTCTCGCTCTGTGGTCCAGGCTGGTCCTGAACTCACTTTGCAGCCCAGACTGGCCTTGGACTCATGGCAATCCTCCTGTCTCAGCCTCCCAAGTGCTGGGATTAGAGGCGTGTGCCACCACACCCAGTTTATGTGGTGCTGGGGAATCGAACTCGGGTACTTAGTGCTTGCTAGGCAAGCACTTTAACCGCTGAGCCATCCCTCCAACCCCATGGCTGCTTATTTTTAAGAGAACCTCGACAAGCCAGTGGCCCAAACCTTGTTCTTTACGGCAGAAACATTCTGATACACTAATGGTGTGAGAAATTGCCTTCAGCATTGACAAGCAATGCGTTGGTTTGAGTTTCTTTCCTTTTGGAGCCTGTTCCAAAATTTTAAAAAGTAGTACATGCAGATGATTAATTAAAGAAAAAAAATCCAAGAGCACAGAAGGGTAAATGATAAAATGAAACTTTTTTTTTTTTCACCGAGATTGTTCCAAGTTGTACTATCCAATTGGCAGTTCTCCCAGAAACATTTCCAGGCCTATACAGATACCTCCTGCATCAGGGATTTCCTGTTGGTTCAAATCTTAAAATCTGTGTTAGCTTCCTATTGCTGCTAAAGCAAATTACTATAAGCATAATGGATTGACACAACACACGTTTATTGTCAGGTCATTTGAGTTTGAGTTCAGAAGTCTAAATGAGTTGGTAGAACAGTAGAGGAGAAATGACGTCCTTACCTTCTCCAACTTGTAGCGATCGCCTGACCCCTCCTGGCAGCCTCACATCTCCCTGTGACCTGTGCTTCTGCCACCACCTGCCCTCTGTCCCTCACCCTCTCCTTCCTACAAAGACCCTTTTGATTACTTCGAGGTCTCTCTGATAGTTCAAACTATTCTACCTCAGGAATCTTAACATAATTTATCATGCAAGGTAATCTGATGACCCGTGAAGAAATCACAACAGGTCCCAGCTGTCTTTCATTAGTACTTACTCCATCTACCAGCATGCCCCTTGGGTAAAGCCTGTGTCATTCAGGCCCAACGCTTTCCTGATTTGGCTTATTGTTAAGCGTGTTACCTGTTTGGTGTTGCAGCTGCTGACTTATGCTTACTAATAGATAATTCATCCAACATAGACTGTTTAGGGAGTTAGCGATATTTTTTAATATCAAGGGCAGGCCTCTTTTTTAAGATCCTGAATTAAATACAAGAAACTAGCTCACCATATCGAAAACTCTAGTGTAAAAAAATTTTTTTTTCCTGGAAAACTCTGTCCCTCCACTTTATTTTGTCCTGCCAGCATTAATTGATCCTTTCCTCTTGCTCACCATGCTCATCTGGCGTGCCTGAAAGTATCATCCTCACTGGGTTCTCTCTGCTTCCCTGAGCAGTTCCTTGGTTTCCTTTTGTGTTTTACTGCAGCACATCCTTTCTGTACTGGGTGCACAGTCTTGACCTTGTTTATTCCCTCTAGAGGTCCTAGTTCTCTGGCTAATCTCGAATATCGTGGCTTTTAATATTGCATCTGTGCCAAAAAAAAAAAACCTCTGTGTTTTTAGCCCTCATTTTCCCCCTAAATTTTAGACTCAAACATTCATTTTCTTTTCTCACAATCTGCATATAAGTTTCTGTGGCCGAAGCGGAAGCTTTGAATGCCTAGCCATCTCCATAACTAAAACAATCTTTCCCCCTCCCTAATCTTTCCTATCTCATTAAGTGATGGGTTTTTTTGTTTGTTTGTTTTTATTCAGCTAATAGGAATCCCCCACACACATAGGGGGCACATTGGACTCCTCTTACATCCCCAACCAACTCAACATCAAATCCAGTTAGCTCTCCTATTGAAAAAACATTCACATCCGATCGCCTCCATCACAAATGCTCTAGTCCAAGAGACCTTTGCTTACTGGGTTATTAAAGAGCTTCTTCTTGTTTTCCCTCTTTGTTCTTTCCATCTTCCAGAATGCTCCTTCCCACGTTTGACAATGCTCTCCTCCAATCCATAGCTCTCTTTGGCTTTTCACCTTTTTCAGGCTGAAACTCCTCTACTCCTTTGCATTTTAGTATATTGGGACCAGAACTAAGAGGGTGAGCAACTCTGCTGAGACGGCCACGGGGCATGGGAGGGTCTTGGAGAGGGAAGCTTCCTACTGAGTCTACCCAGGCAAAGGGGCACGTCAGGAAGACATTGAAAGGATGGAAACACAATCACCCCTGAGACTGGGGAGGAAATGAGGACCTTGTGCGTGGACAATGATGTCAGGAACAAGAACTGCTGGGAATCCCTTCTGAGGTTGCAAATTGGGCTCCGTTGTCACTTGACGCGAAGT
This sequence comes from Ctenodactylus gundi, assembly GCA_004027205.1. NCBI lineage: Eukaryota > Metazoa > Chordata > Mammalia > Rodentia > Ctenodactylidae > Ctenodactylus > Ctenodactylus gundi. The sequence continues at coordinate 57,434 of PVKB01002303.1, forward strand.
GCTTGGATCTAAGCTAAAAGATGCCAGGCAAGGCTGAGCATGTGCTTAGTGGGAAGCCGGGACTAACACATGGAGGGACTCGAGTAACAGGAACCCAGGAAGCACGGTGACAGTCAAAGGGACAGAGTTGTTGCCTTGGGTCAGCTGCCCTTATCAACTGCAAACAGCTAAAATTTTGTTTTGCTTTGTTCATTTTTGGTACCAGGGATGGACCCAGGGCCTTCCTGCTAGCTACAGCCCCAGCCCATGTGTGCTTCTGATTTTGACACAGGTCTTGCCAGACTGCCCAGTCTGGGCTTAAACTTGGGATCTTCTTGCCTCAGCTTCTCAGAGACTAGGGGTGACTGGGCCTGTGCCAATGGGCCTGACCCAAAGTTCTGAGATTTATTTAAACAGATTATTTTACTTCAAACATTAACTCTCTTTATGTTTCTCAAACACCATTTCTATCGTACTTCTAAATTCTTTTCTCTGTGTCAACGTTTCATTGAAATTTAAAGCTGTGTTAGCAACACATCAATACCTGGTCTGCTTGGATAGTTTTGGATATAGCATGACCTTGTATTTTACAGGGCCATAATGTTCTTTTTCATGTGTAAGTATGTATTTTGGTCAGATCATAGGCTTTTAAGTCATTAGTACATTAGGGCAATTCAGCTTCTTGTGACTCACATCATAAAAAAAGATCAATTCCCGTAAGTATCTTTAAGCCTACCTCCTGGTCACTAAGTTTTGGAGAGTAAAATCTTTCTAACATGGGATAGCGTGATGTGTGAATATTCTGTAATTAAAGAGAGGTCATTTCCTTGATATTCTTTACTGATCTTTCTCAATTGTAATCCTAAAATAAATGGATTACAGAAAAACGACTAGAAAAACTACCTGTGTCAGGGCTAGGGGCATAGCTCAGTGGTGAGGTCATTTTTCTAGCAAGGCCATAGTATCAATTTTCATAAATCTCATAAACCAGGCATAGTAGTATACAGCTGTAATCAAGGAATGTGATCCCAGACTGAATCAGGAGGATCGCTGTGGGTTTGAGGTCAGCAAGGCCTTCATAGTGAGTTTGGGACCAGTCTGGGCTACAGAATGAGACCCTGCCTCAGAGAGACAGAACAAACTACCTGTGTAATTATCCCCTAGGTTAAAAATCCTTTTCTGGTGTGCAAACCATTTATGCCTACATTCTCCATTTGGTCTTCAGAAGAACACTAAACGGTGGATCCGAATCACTGCATCTGTTTAGAAAGAAAATCTAAGCATCAAATGTTTAGTAACATGGCAACAAGTATTAGCAGAACCAGAACCCAGACATTCTGCTTCCACGACGTGACACTGAAGAGACAGGAAAGTCCACAAGGAGATATAACTTAGGATGTGAATAACTACACTTTCTCTACTATGGCATCCATCTTCCTAGCTGGAGAGATTTCTTTTTAATTTATGTCAAATCAGAAAATCACTCCATATGCCAAAAGGGGAAAACAAAATTTCTTCCCATGGCAGCAGCCCAGAAAGAATAGAGCACACCGGGGCATCTGGCTGAGGACCAGAAATCGCTCGCAGCACAGACAAGCGACCTGGCAACAGGCATTTTGCAGAGTGCCGTGGGGAGCACTGCGGCCCACAGCCAATTCAATAGGCAATGACTCTGCACTTCCAACAAACCGTGTGCAAAAGTGGAAGCCAGACATTTTCTATGGAGAATGAAATCATTTTGCTGCTAAAAGTGAATGCCATCTGAGCACAGACAGGTGTGGGAGAAGCACAGCAGAAAATATGCAAGGAATCAGCAGAACTCAGCAGTAAAGAAGAGGAAGGTAGCGCCAGGCGGAGGTTCAGGGCTCTGTCTAATTCCCACAGAAATGGAAATCTGCATCCATCAGCGGTTATATACAGAACATGGGTCATAAGTACACAGTAGCGACTTCTCCCTAGTCTCGAATTGCGTGTTTGCAGTGGAGGAGAGAATTCAGCAGAAAATAGTCTATCACATTGATCCGGATGGTAAGTTCTTTTAATTGGGATTGCCCGTGCGGATCTTGTAGCTCAGCTCGCAAAGGTTTGTCATTCACGCGGCGTAAGCTAGGCACAGGCTAACTTATAAATGGCATCCACCTGCTTGGCTGCACGTCAGCTGCTCTTGTGAAGGTGAGACTTCCGCTTTCCTCTGCTCATATGAGCTTTGGGCTTCAGTGTGTGTCTTTATCTTTGTTTCAGCTCAGTCTTGATCTAATATCCTTGCCAACCTCAAACTCCACTTTGAGACTAATTATATTGTCTTCAGGGCGCTTTCTCCTACCTGAAAATCTGGTGACTGCATATTCATGTTTGTTTCCTGCGCCCTGAAAGTGGCTACAGAGAGGTACCTGGTGTCTAATAGGAACTCAACGAAAAATAGATGTTGGATAAAATGGACAAATAAATAATGTTTTGATGATTAAATGAGATACTGAAAATTCTGTATCTGGCACAAAGGGCAAGTCATTAAGAAATCTACTATTTTGCTCTATCAGGGGTTCTGACATTCGAATGCTCTTTTACACGCAAGCTCAGCTCCTTAGCACTCTTTTCCTGCTGTATTACACTCGCCCAGAAAAATGTTAAATTCAGTGCTACGCGTTTCAGTGTGGCGAGAGAGAAAACACATTGTCCTGCTGCTTGGTCTTGATTAAAATTCATGACTTCAAATCAAGTGAGGCCCTTGAGCTGCTCTGAAATTCAAATTCATTTCTGCAGTTTATTTCCTTCCCCTTCTGTTCTACCTTGGTGATTTATTTTCTTGTTTCTTTTCCTTTATTGTCTAAGTAACTGGTGAATTTAGTCCGCTACCCTTAAAATTGACGTTCAAACTGAAGTTGCCGCATCTGTGGCCAGTGGTGGCCATTGTAACTACTCCAGAGCTTTCTTTCTGTCTTGCATAAAATGAACCACCTGAATCAAAATAATGGATCCTGGTTGCCTCTCTTTGGTACTTGTCTATTTTTTATTCTTTTCAGTTCTTCTTCATTTAAATTATTTTCTCTTATTCACTTACTGTTACCTTTAAGTCATTTCTTTTATTCACTATTAATTCCTTTAAGTCTCTTACCATTTTCTTTAAGCTTGAAGTCACATTAGGCTTGATAGGTTTCTCCACCTTGTGCTTCTTCTGTGAATTATTTTCCATTATTTCCTGGATTTTTTTTTTTTTGGTTGTTGTTGATGGTGATGTACTTTCTTCTTATTTTATAATATATATATATAACATAGATATTCATCGCTTTCCTAGGAGTCCATTCCCTTTCTACCTTGCCTGTGTTGGGGCCTTTTTATGCCATTACTTTTGTGAATTTCATAATAGAGGTAACCTATAGTCTGTTTTGTGTGTGTGTGTGTTTGGTCCATTTCACTGAGAACTATTGACTCAATGTGGCCCCATTTTTATTCAAATGTTTCGTATCTGTCTTTTTTTGGCTGTGTAGTGTTCTATTCTGTATAAGTATCACATCTTCTTTAGCCATTGCTCTAATGATGGGCACTTAATTTGTGTCCAAGATTTAGTTATTGTGAATTATGCTACTATAAACGTGAATACACATATCTTTTTGGTGTGTTGGCTTTTTTCTTTTGGGAATGTACCTGGTAAAGCAGAAGCTAGATCAAATGGGATTTCTATTCTCAATTTTCTAAAGAATCTCCAGACTGTTTTTCATAATAGTTGAACCAGATTGCATTTCTATCAGCAGGGGAAAAGAGTTTCTTTTTTTCGCCAACAATTGTTTTTTGAGTTTTTGATGCAGGCCATTCTCCCTAGGGTGAGGTGCAAACTCTGTGTTGGATTTATTTATTTATTTATTTATTTGCATTTCTTTGATGGCCAGTGATGGAGAACACTTTTTCATGTGTTTATTGGCCATTTGTACTTCTTCTGAGAAGATTTTTTTTTTCATTTCGGCTGCCTACTTCTTGATAGGGTTGTTTAGAGGGTTTATTTTTTATGAGTTCTTTGTATGTTTTAGATATTAAACTTTTGTGTAAAGCATTCCTGGTGAAGATCTTCTCCCTCTCTGTGAGTTGTCCCCTCACTGTGTTGTTTCTTTGACTGTGCAAAGCGTTTACTTTAGTGTAGTCCTGTTTGTTGATTCTTACTGAGATTTCTTGAGCAGCTGATTTTCTGCTCAGAAACTCACTTTCTGTCCCTGTGTCTTCTGTATTTTACCTATTTTTGTTTCCAGTAGATTTGGTCATTTGGTTTTGATGCCCAGTTCTTTGATATATTTTGATCTGATTTATTGTGTAGTGATAGCTATGGGTCTAATTTCATCCTCCTGCATGTGGTAATCCAGTTTTCCCAGCGCCATTTATTGAAGATGCTGTATTTTCTCCAGTGCATTTTTGGGCCCCTTTTCAAAGATCAGGTGACTGGGGGTGTTTGGGTTTGTTTCAGTATCCTCAATTCTGTCCCACTGGTCTTCCTGTTATACTTCTTTTTTGTCTCCTAGCTGAGTGAAAAATAGAACTTCAACCCTACATCTTGAGTCATGTTTGTATCCATGCTTGAAAGAAGTCTCTTGTGGCAGGACCTAAGATGCACATGAAATTATATTTCTAGGCAATTTAATTTCATCTTCTGCATTGTAAAAACCACCACTATATCTTCCCCCTGAAGTTAGCCATCTTTTGCTATTGAGAATGCAAAAGCAACTGGAAGAATTGCTCAAATTCCTGTAAGAATCTACTGTCTTTTACCATTATCTGGGTCTATGAGCTGCTACACAGGATCCCATACTCTAAAGGGTTTTAATGCTTTGTGGACCTAGCCTTAAAATATAAATTTTTTAAAACATTTATGTTTGATTTGTGTTTTTCAAATAGAAGTCTAATAGAGCAACGAGGCACTTTTCAGCTGCTTGGAACTGTAGTTCACAGCCCGTTCCTCACCTTGGCTCTGTGCCTTCATCAGGTGGGTTTGTAGCACTGAATCCCTACTCCGGGGAACCATGCTCCGACTCTGCTGTCCTGCCTTCTCCATGCCACATCTATTAGCCTTCATCCAGGATGGCAACTATGTTGGGTCTGCATTCTCCTGTCACTGTACATGCCAGGGTGAGATCTGGGTATGGGTACAGGATGGATTATTTTGGGGTACATGTCCTGTGACCTCTTGGGTCAAGACGGGGTGACCTGGCAGTGACTCTGCTCATTTGTTCAGTAGACATGAGGCTGATGCATTTGTCTCTCTCTTTTGATCCCAGTTCTGAGCATGATTCAGGGAGAAAGTTATGAAAATAATCTTGCATAAAGTGTTTAGACCTCATGAAATCTATGGTTGATGGATCACATATAATACGATTGTGTTTTAACGACTGGTCCAAAGTTGTGCCCAGGTATGTAGCCAAACATTATTCTAATGGCTTCGGTGAGGATATCTTTGAAGTACTTAACATTTAAATTATTAGACTTTTAAAGCAAATTACCCTCCATAAAATGGCTGAGCGTCTTTCAATCACCAAAAGGAAACTGAAGACTAATTTAATGTGAGCAAAGAGTTCTGCCAGCAAATGGCCTTTGGTGCTGAGCTACAGAACCAGCTCTTTTTAGGTGTCTTGCCATTGTTCTCCTAGATGAGTTTCTGTCTTAGGCTAACTCCTCCGCTCACCATCAAGGTCCCATCACCCCTCACCTGCTCGAGTACACTGCTGCGATGATTCCTCCCTCTTGTCCTGTGTGATTCTTCCACTCCTGCTAAGTCATGCTCATCGTCAAGACAATTTACTGTAATTGGCCTCATCTTTGAAAGAATTCTTTTCTTCAGATCATAAATGCCTCTGCAGTCTTGCCTTCCTTTTCCCTGGTCCTTCAGATTAAATCTTCTCAGTGAAGTACTTTGTATTAACTGTCTCCATTTCTTCTTTTAGAAGTTGCTGACCAATAAAAAAAGGGATATTTAACAATTCTGCCAGCCTCCAAAGAGTTCTAAGTCACCTCTTGCTTTGTCCAGGGCTGGTGTCCACCCTTCGGCTTTAACATGTCTGCTAACATTCAGCACCTGCTATTTCCCGGCTCCAGAGAAGCCACAGAGAAGTGGAAATCACCATTACCCTGACGATTCTGCCAGGTCACCTGTACTGGGAGCACATGGGCAGGGACGTAACACATGTGATTCCTAGCAAATCTTGGTCTGCATCATATCCCACCTTACAATACATTTTGATAACTTTTCTGAAGTAATCTGGCATACCAACTCTTCATCTAATTTCTTTAAGCAATGAAGAAATAAGCCAGTTATTTTTATACATGAAATGAATAGGGTCTCTTCATTCGCTCTGCTCCACCTGCATGTCAGTGTTTTCTCCAAACAGTAGATTGTTAAATGGTCTTTTATTGAAACTAAAACAGTGGGCAGCAGCAAATATCCTCCTGCCAGAAAGATATCTATAATTTTATCTTTAAGCATGACATTGACTTTCTACATGTTTCTGTGTGCTTAGAAACCTAAACCTATTGGACTGAAGACTTTTTTTTTTTAACGAGTGTTTTGTCATGAGACACTTATTCCAGGAAGCCACATGCCCTAAGTTTTCAGGTCGCCATTTATATCTATGGTTTCTTTTGTACTAGAGAATAGAGATAATGAAAGTGCATAGAAGTCAGACGAGCCGAGCTAAAAGCAGCTTGAGTACATGGAAAACTACAGGAGGACACGAAAAAAGACGAGGCAACGAGCCAGCAGCAAGCCAGCGGCCCAAAATCCATGGAGGGCAAATATGCATGTGACCTCCTAGAACAAATAAATATTTGATAATAATCAGCTATGAAAGCATCATCTGTCTTTAGGGGGAAAATTCCTCCTCCTTTCACTCTACCCCAGGTCTCTCTGACTGAAGCCTTTTCTCCCTTTCTGCTTATGCTGGTTCATATAAATTTGAGGGTTCAATATTGGAGTCTCAACACTGCATAACGTAGGTATTTTTTCCTCATAGTATTGGTTTTATGTTTTTAGGACAGGTTTACAGAGGGCAAAATTAAGTGGAAGGTACAGTGATTCCTTAAAGCTCCCTGTTCCCCACAGACACAGACAATCCCACTAATGGCATCCTATACTGGAAAGGTACATTTGTTACAATCACGAGCCTTACACTGACACATCACTTCTACCCAAAGACTATAGCGTGGCTTATGGTCTCCACTCCTAGGATTTACATTTTATGAGTGATGGCAAATGTGTAGTGGCATGTGTTCTTATTATAATAACATGAAGAATAGTTTCCCTGTTCCACCCATGCTGTGTGCTCCTACTTGACATCACTGAAGTTTTTTCTGTTTCTACAATCCTGCCTTTTTCATTGCTCCAGGTGACCCATCTCTCAAACCAAGCCAGACCTCCTAATGGCATAAGAAGCTGTCAGTGGGTTGGTTCTTGGTAAGCACAGCACCCCCAGGACCCAGTCCCCTTCCAAATGTGAGGCTTCTGGGGAAGAATTCAGATACAGACATACATTCTGTTTCTAGCCCCCAAAAGACTCATCTCTGTCTCAGGCAAAGTACAGTTAGTCTGTCTCTAAGAGTCTCCAAAGTCAACAATCTCAGCCTTTCGGAACAGCCTTAGTTCAAAGTTTCCCAGACACGAGGCAAACTCTTAGCTATGAGTCCCAGTGAAAAATCAAAAAGGTTAAACACTTCCAACATATGATAGCACAGGGTAAACAACCCCATTCCAAAAGAGAGGAGCAGGAGGATAGGAAGGAATGAGAACCAAGCAAGACTCAAACCTGGAAGGGCAAACATTAGATCTTTTTGTCCAGCACCAGGAGAAGTTGTGGTTAAGACCTTGACTCCAAAGGTCCTAGACAGCCCCACCCCGTGACTTTGCCCTCGGCTTCTCTTGACTGGCTGTGCTCACTGCCTGCAGCTTTCCAAAACAAATGATCTGTATTCTGGCCAGCTTGAACTTCCTGAGGCCTCCATAGCGATCTCAGCTCCACTGTCACAGTTTCTCGCACTGCCCACTCAGGGGACACTGCTTGACTCTCAAGCCTTCTGAAATGAGAGTGGAGATCTCTGTGACCTCATAACTCTTGCATTCTGCATGCCTGTGAAGCCAGTACTACATGGATGATGTCAAGGTCTGACGCTGGAGGGTGCAGATGGCTTGGCCCCGTTGGGCTGTAGCTGTAGTTGTTTAGATGGCTGAACTCCTCAGGGATTTATTTTTCTAGACAACCATGGATAAGTTATGGTCCCGGGGCTCTTTTCTCAAAACAGTCTTTCAAACCTAATCTTGTGAAGGGTGGATCTTGCTAATTCCTGGGGTGAACTCAAGGCATCTTTCCTCTTGTCCAGATGCAAAATACTTGGTTTCTCTTTAATGCTAGTTTTCTCATACTCTCCTTTTCACCCTTTTTTTCCGTTGCCTGATTTCTGGCAAAACTGGAAAACTTTTTTCTTTTTCTTTTACTTTCCTCCCTTCTTTCTTTCTTTCTTTCTTTCTTTCTTTCTTTCTTTCTTTCTTTCTTTCAACTTTTGGCTCTTCCATTTTCTCCTGATTTTCAGTGTATCTGGCAAAAAAAAATAGCAAACATTACCTGTTCCACAGCCCGAATGTTGCACTTCCTTGAAATTTCCTCTTCCAGATTAATCACCCCCCATTCTTTATCTCAGTTTCAGGCAAATTCTCAGGACAAAATGCAGATATGCCAGAATGTAGCACACAACGCTTCTAGATCAATTGCCAATGGAATTTTCATTCCCATCTTGAGCCTGGCTTTTATAATGTTCATTCTGGTCAGCATCCTGTTCCTCTCGGGCTGGCATTTCCAAACCTTCCCAAATCCCTCCTCCACACCAGTTCCGAAGGCTTCTATACCATCGGGTCATGTGTTGTCCTTGCAATGACTCTGCTTTCTCTCATACCAATAATCTGCCTTAGTCCCTTTCTACTGCTGGAACACCAAACTTGATGCCCACAGCTTACAGGAGAGAGGCTTGCTTTGGCTCATGTTTCAGAGGTGTCAGCTGGTTCATAGTCACGGTGGTACGGTGGAAGGGCATGGCAGAGACAAGCTGTTCACAGTATGATGACAGGAATCAGAGACAGAGAGGACAGAGAGAAGGGAGGAGCCTGGATTAAAACTATCCTCTTCTGGGCCACATCCCATTGTCCCATGACTTCCTAACAGCTCATGACATCACTGACAGGTTAATCCATGGATAGGTATAGCATCCCCTTCCACATGCCTGAGGCTTTTGGGGAACACTGCAGATTCAAACCATAGCAAATACTATGTATTCCTTTTAGACTTGCTTTTAATTTACTTTTTAAAAGCAATAATATTCATTTAAGTATCTCTCTCTCTCTCTCTCTCTCTCTCTCTCTCTCTCTCTCTCTCTCTCTCTCATTGGTAGTAATAGGGATCACACTCAAATGTTCTCTTCCACTGAGCTAAATTTTATTTTATTGGAAGTTGAGTCTCACTAAATTGCCCAAGCTGGCCTCAAACTTGTCATCCTCCCACCTCAGCCCCGAATAGCTGGAATTTCTGTTTTGTATCAACACACACAGCCCTTGGTGCCTTTCCATGGATCCATTGCTCATTTCCCTTTAATGTTATATAATATTTTATTGTGTGGATGTCCCACAACATACTCGCACACTGAAGGACAACAGAGCACGTGTATGTACAGGATTTGGCTTGAATATTAGTTTTCGGCTGATTTGGCTAATGCCAGTGATTACAATTGCCAGGTTGTATGGGAGAAAGTGCTAACCTGTGTTCCAACGTAGTTGTATTCTTTTGTATCGTCACCAGCTACTTCACATTCTTGCCAGAGTTGTCATTTGTTATGGTTTGGGTCTAAAATGTTCTTCAGAATGGTCAGGTGTTCAGCAGTGGATGTTCTGAGGGTGACTAGATCATTGGGGCTTTACATTCATTAATGGATTATTGAACCCATGATTTTACAATGCAATACACCATTAGGAGATAAGGCCTGTTCAGAACAGGTGGGTCACTGTCAGCATGATCTGAAAAGGCATATTGTTGTCTCTGCCTCTGTGGGACCCTGGCTAGGCCTGGGATGATTGTAGGTAGCAGTGGCTCATACCACGATAATTTTGATGCTCCAGATGAGACCAGCAGGCATGGGGCCATTCCCTCTTATCTCAGACCTACGATGGGCCACAGTTCTTCATACCCAAATTCCTCATTTTCCCCTGCTTCCAGATGGTCACCAGAAATCACATGGTCAGGTTTCGCAAGACCTGCCATGCAAATTGGGCTAATTTCAGACTCCAAATTCCCCCAATCAGTGTATGACCCTTGCCCTGTTACCTGGTGGAACCACTTCCCTTAAACTGCTTATAAGCCTGGCACTCCTGTCCGATAAACGAGCTGTTAACACTGATTCAGCCTCCCAGGTGTGATTCCGTTGTACTCACACTGCTCGAGACCCTGTTCCTCGATGCTTTGCTGGTTCCTGACCGCCAGTGCCCGGTGGTGGCCAGGAACCCCAGCTCTCCGACATGCCTCCTTTCTTCTTTCTCTGCTTTCTGGTTGCCATGAGGTGAACAGCTTTCCTCTCTATGCTCTTGTTACCATGAGCCTACCCAGCAACGAAGCACCGAATCCTCTGAAACCGTGAGCCACAATAAACCTCTCCTCCCGTGAAGTTACGGATGTTGGGCATTTTGTCGTAGTGAAGGGAAAGTGACTAATACGTCAGTGTTCTCAGTGTTGGTCAGAGTAACAGGTGAGTGATGACATCACTTGCTATCACTTTTTATTTGGTGACTTCATTCTTTGACATTCTGCATTTGACTCTTAGAAACAAAGTTTGATTTCTTTTTAGGTCTCTACCATATTCTGCCTGCCAACTTCTCTTTTTATTCTCTTTCATGTATTACTCTCTCAGCCTGCAAAATTAAATGATAAATAAATAAAAATATATACTTTCGCACCTGTAAACTGACAAGAGTTTATCAGATGTTATCTCTAGTCATGTATGCAGCATATCTCATTTACATGTCCCATTATAATACTTGGTAACATAGAGGAATATAGCAAGTTTCTCTTTTTTTATTTCTAATGTAAAGCATTGATATGGTAGAATTCAATCTCTCTTAATAATTGCCTTTTGTTTTGAACAATAATAATTTGCCAGTGTTGGGATTTTTAAACATAAACATTTATAAAATAGAACTTGAATTAATCAAATAATTAAAAATAGCTAACTAGTGTCTCACTTAATTATTTAAGTAATGCTTAGTTATGAAAATTAAATAGTGTAAGATATATGCATATTTCATATTTCCACCTATTACCTAATCAAATATATATCCACCAGAAGCCTTTAGCCTATATTCTTATGTGTTACCTTATTTTACATGTATCATTATGTGCCTAGAATTCTTTTTAGTATTTCAAAAAAGTATAATTTTTATTCTGATTATGAGTTATTTTGTTCATGTCATAATATAACTGAAATAATGGAATAATATGAAGACATTAAAGAATAACTCACTGAAATGATGATAAGAAAATTAATTTCAATTATTCTTTATTAGTTAACATTTTAATCTTCTGCAGTTTTTATATTGTGTATAGCTTTCCATGAATATCATACAGCTAATTTTGGGAAGATTTCCAATTATTCCCTTACTAGAAAAATTCTTAGAGTAAAATCTATGAACTTTTTTTAAGGCTTTTGGAATATACAGCTAAGTATTGCTTTTGAAAGGCTTTATCAATTTGTAATTATTTGAGACCTATGAGGGAGCCATCAGACAATATTTAAGCCATTACTTGGTATGTTTTGACAATTAGCGGTGTTAGACACAGAAAAGACACCACCCTATGAGAGGAATTAAAAAGGATACATTATGGACGGATTGCTTACCAATCCAGATAGCACACACACTTTGAATGAAGGACACAGGCTATACATCCTGTCTAGAAATTTAGTATGTTTTTGAATTCTTATGAAAATTATTTCTTCTCACATCATAATAATCAGAATGCAGATATCCTGCAAGAAGCAATATTAGCACCCACTCTTACATTGTACTACCAATAAAATAAATTTTGGGAATCTACCGTCAACCCATTTTCTAAGATATTCTATCAGTAATGAAGCTGTCTAGACACGATGGTTGTGAAGAGTCCATTTAGCTTTTGGGCAAAAGTGATTAACGGTGGAGAATCTGCTATAACATAATCCTTTCCTTAGTGTGGAGAAAATTGGGCAAATATCACTTTGAGGTGATTTAGAGAGCTACCAGAGACCTGGTGCCTGCCGGCTTTGCAATCATGTAGCTGTGTCAGCCGCAAATGCCTCCTTTATCTACCTGGAATTTTCTTTGTTTGTTTTCTTTCTTTCTGTTGGGCCAGGCTGAAAGTCTATGAGATAGGACAAAGAAAATACTAGGAAGTATATTGAGAAATGCTTCTACCTTTCATTAATAGCTCTGTCCTGTCTATTTTTTTGGTCCTTTTAGCATAGAAGTATGAAAAAAATGGCTTCAATCTTGATTAGGAAATTGCATAAGAAAGGTAAAGGAAAAAAAAAACTGCTAATCTGTGATTGGAAACCTTCATTGATAGGAAAACACCCACAAGCCTGGGATGTCGTGCCAAACCTGAGCCACTAGGAAGAGGAAGGTACTAGATGTTTGTATAATTTGTAGGAACAAAAGAAGCTAAGGCATCTATACTGGGGCTACAATGTGAGTGTTCACTTTGCAATTTATTTTTGGGTTCCATGTATACTTCTTAAATTCCCAGATTGTACTCATCCACGTGCAACCTAAATATTTTGACAGTAACTTAATTTTTAACACACACACACACACACACACACACACACACACACACACACACAATAGCTAGTGCCAACCCAGTTATTCCACTCTAATGCACTTTCCTGAGAATAATTAGCTGATTTTACATGGTGTTTTTAGGAAATACCTGTAATACCTTTACAACCTGGCATTATTCATTTTCATCAGGATAACATAACCAGTTAAGAAAAAGTAGCCAGCTGCAGTAAGTCTGCCAGACGGTAGTCTTACTTCATTACGTTTTACAATGCCTTCCTTCTCTCAAACCCGGTTGCTAGGGTGATATGTGACCTTCTTTCTCTTAAAACTTCGTTTAAGTTGTGACGTGATACCAAGGAAGGGAACCAAAGTCAGAAGGACTACTTGAAGAGAGAGAAAGCACAGGGATACTTCGAGATAAAAGGTGGGAGGCAAAGGTATAGACTCTATTAGAGTGAGGGTCAAGCTCTTTTGTTCTCAATTAAACAAAGGCATTCACACTAAACAAGAGGCTTCCCGGTAGGCAACTTATTTGTCTATGTCTTTTTGATATTTTGAACCAGACAACTTTTAGCCATTATAGTTAATTGAAATGTAGATACCCTTTTGTGCACGTACACTTTCCAAATCCTATTGGTTATTCGTTTGCCAAAAAGGAAAACTAATGAGACAGTAAGTCTGATTTGCTAGTTACTTTATGAAACATTAAAATAAAGTTTATTGTAGAAAACTTAACCTAAAAACAATTAGGAACTGATGTTTTCTTTTATCATCCAAGTCAATTTTTATAGAAACAATGAAATGGAATACATATCACATATTTCTTATAGAAAATGTTATCTATTAATATGGTTATGTTTACTCTAGATCAATTTAAAAAATGACAAAATCCAGACCCAAAGGCCGATTTTCAGTTTCAAACTTTCTCTTGGCAATTTGTATGTGAAATTAGCAGATGAAAAAGTTTTACACTCTAGAGAAACACAAAATTAAGAGTAGTTACTCACAGTTGCACACACAAACATATGTTAAGTAAGTAAGTACTTTATTTCTGTTTTTCGTAAAATCCGTTTGGGAAGCACTCCCCTGGCATCCTGGACTGGGTGCCAGGTCTGCCTGCAATGCCTGCTCTGTCCTCATTGGTAATCACTATCACCATCAGGCACGGTGGGGTTTTCCTCCTCTTCAAACTGAAAGCCTTTTCGATTCTTGAAATTGATCACTGAAGCAGCGCATTAGGAGCAAGAAATAGAGCTGCAAAAGGTCAGTTGGTCAATATTTCCTACTCACAAAGGATTGGAGGCACAACTCAGCCGTCCAATGTGTGTGTGAGGCCTCAGAATAATAAAAAAATAATAACAAAAAATACTGAAAAGAAAATTTCCAGAGCCTCTGGAATTAGCCAGAAGTTCCAAATAAAAGAAAACAACATGAAGTCATCATGGAACATGAGCAAAATTGATGAATAAATAAGATAAAACGTCCCAAAATAAACTAGAATGGAGATATCTCCTAGTTACAGTCTTAACCAGGTCATCATTTTCCTTAATTTTTTCCATTTATTTATTTATTTACTTTACAGTGCTGGGAATTGAAGCAAGGGCCCTGAATGTACTAGACAGATACTTTACCACTGAGCCATACCCCACTCCTAACATTTCTATTTTAAGCAAAGTATATTGATAATACCAGAAAAGTTTTTTTTTTAAATCTTTATTGTTTTTTAAAAAATCTTTATTGATTTTTAAACTGGATCTAAATTGCAAATCTGTGTGACGCACGCTTTGTACAGAATGATGCTCACAGAGATATAGCTCAAAAAACCAATGGTAATTAAAAGAATTAAAAGCAAAATGGTAATTAAAAGCAAATTAACTTTTGCTTAAGTTATTTAAAGAACATTAACATTAAAAGCAATTAGTTTGTAACCAACAATACTTTTACAACAGTTGTTCCAGGACCCTTTACAGATACTAAAATCAGTGAATGCTCAAATCCTTTCTATAAAATGGCATAACATTTGCATAAAATATGTGCACATTCTCCTGTCTACTTTAAATCATCTGTACATGATTTACTTATAATCCGTATGTCAGCGTAAAGGATACATGGATATTTGCTGTACTGAATTGGTTGTGGAGTAATGACAAGAGAAACAGTCTGTATGTATACCAGGTAAGCAAATTTACTTCTCTGGAGCACAGAATTCAAGTGTCAGCCCTGATCTACAACTTCCCATGATTGTTCATCATCTGAACTTTACGAAGTTGTGGCTTTCATTGTTCATTTTGAGATAACATCTTTTGTGTCATAATTGAGGTCTGCCATGCATAGCAGCTTCTTCCTGAGAGAAATATATACTTGGAAATGCATAGGTACAGACACTGTGTTTCTCACATGTAGAGTCAAGATACCCAAGAATGGAATGCTGAAAGTACCTTTTTTTTTAGTACGGCCTTAAAATTTTTAAATCACCAATTAGAATTTTTTTAAGTTCACAAATATGACTAAAACTAGGGTAACAAAGATTTTTATAGGAGAAGGAACTACCAAAACCATGCTTCCTGGGATTGAGAAACTTAAAACAATATAAAACAAACAGAATAACCCTTCCTTTTGAAAAAAATAAAGCTGTCTATATAGTTATCATAGTGTTGCCATTATATAAAGTAGGTAAAAATGATACATGCTAATTATGAGGAATTGTAATACTATAAATAGGCCAGAGGAAAGTAAGTATTTGCCATAAATCTTATTACCTAGAAACAACCGACAAGAACTTTAAGCACCATTTCATAGAAGACAGGATACTTGATCACCATAAAAAGACATGATTCTCTATGTTTCATTAATACTAGAAAAGATTTTTCAAGGACATCCTCATATATAAAAACCCAGGTAATCTTATTAGGCACATCCTTTTGCATTTTATCTCGCCCACAAGGTAACCAACTTCCATCACAGATGTCGTCCTGAGACAGGCCATTATTGCTGCCGAAGCACCAATAAAGCAAAGCAATGGGGTCTAAGTGCATAATCTGCTGCACAACGCAACCTAATAAATCGTTATGTGCTATTAGCATAAAACGAAAAGGGAACGTCTCCAGGTATTAAAGACAGGAGAGGCTTTAATTGATTATAGTGTTACAAGATTTTATATGCCTAGAAATCAATCAAACACGTAACTTGCACGTGGCCCCTTTGGCCCCAGTGTTACACTTGTTCCAAGTGTTCTTCTGAGTAAATCTGACCTGGCTTGCGCCATGAGGTTGAGTAAAACAGGGCGATTTCATGTTATTCCTCACCTGCCTATAGAGAACTTAATTACATCAGTAGAGGAAGATGGACAAAGGCAGTTATTTTACTTTAGGACAAGGAATTACCATGCTCAATCATAAAAAAAAAATAGTCTCGGGAAGAACAAAGAACAGGGTTTTGTGCTCCAGCTGAGCCCTGACTCTTAGTACCTTCCAGATGTAAGTAAGCTATTATTATCGGGCTCAATTATCTCATCCTTAAACTCGTAATAACATGACACTAAGTTTTTTTGCACTAATTACCTACTGCAACCAATATCAAATTAACCTACTCACCTGATCTTTGTCTCTTCGTGTTTCTGATTAATTCTAACACACTCACAAGATACGATAAAGTGTCACTATGCAGCGATGAATGTAAATCAGGTCAAGCAGCATCTGGAAAAATCAACCACCTCCAGTAGATCTTCATATTCTTGGGGAAATGCTGTTTCTGGGAAGGACCAGGGGACTCGTATTTAGTCACTCCTAACAGTAAGTCCTTTGTAACTTCCTGGCAACAAAGACTGCGTTTAGTTTCACAGAATGAAAGAAGATGAAATCTGTGGTTATCTCAGACACTGAGTCTAGGGGTTTTTGAAGAAGATAATTCATATCCTAATAGCAAGATTCCCTGACGTGTGTCCACTTCTGTTCAGGAAATTAAGGTTTCAGATCACGATGTAAGAGACTCAGAGGTTGATTCGAGTCCAGACAATACGATCACCAGCAAGTTAAAAATAATGAAGACAAGGGAACTCAGGGACCTTAATATTTCCGAATAACTGTAGTCTTGTTGGGACTGGGGAAGTATATCCACTTAGCTAGTTTTGAATAGCTCTCTCTCTCTCCCTCTCTTTCTCTCTTTTGGTAAAAATATCCAAGTAATATTTTTTAGATGACAACTGTATGAGAACTTTTCTCTGTACTGGAACTTAAAAATAAAACAAACAAACAAACAAACAAAAATACCCAGTTGGGGTGAGAAGCTTTATCAGTGAGACATAGTCCGCAGGCTGGGGTGAGTGTGGAGAGACTGCATTAATTTTCAGCAATTCTGCCCGATGTGCATCCCCCACTCATTGGCTTCACCAGTACAATTCCAACTCTGAGAAATTTGGAATTGCTAGGTCCATCTTTAGGCACTGGTAGTGAGGGTAGTAGGACAGTTGTCATATTTGTGGGTTTGTGGTGACAGGAGTAGCAGTGGCTACAGCTTTGGCACTTCTATTCTAACACACCCTGCCAAGTAAGGCTCATGTCATGTTCACAGCCTTCAACCACAGTGATGATATAATATTTGTTTGCCATTGGCTGCAGTTACCTCATATGCCAGAAATTGTGCTAAATTCCTTACATACACAGCATTACTCAATTTGCATTTTAACTCTGTAAGATTGCTATGATTTCTCTGCTTTATAAATGTGTGAATGTCGACCGCATATTTCCTTCAGAGGTGTAGTAATTTTCCAGAGGAGATGAATATATTCTATGGATATACACACCCTATAATTGCTGTAGCTAAGATTTAAATACATATCTATGTTATAAATCCCCTTGAACCGGGTTTTTATTATGATCTCGTATTACATCATTCAGACATATTATTGCTGTAACCATTAACAGTACATTATTTTGTTTAAGGCCTAAGCTCATGTGTCAAATCTTATACTAGGTAGAGACTTTGTTGTGTTATCTTGATTAATGGTCATATACCAATATTGTTGCTCTGATTTCTGTTTATTTATTTTTGAGACAGGGTCTTGCTCTAAAGCCCAGACTGGTCCTGAACTCACTATGTAGCCCAGGCTGGCCTTGGGCTCATGGCAATCTTCCCGCCTCACCATCCCAAGCACTGAGGTTACAGGTGTGCACCGCCATGCCAGCTTTATGTAGTGCTGGAGAATCAAACGCAGGGCCTTGTGCTTGTTAGGGAAGCACTTTAACAGCTGTGCCATTCCCCCACCCCACCCCGCTATTTAATAGATAAATACACTGGAGTTCAGAGAAATGAGCTCCTTGGGCCAACGCTACATAATTTGGAGTGATTTTTGGCACAATGATGATCCAGGCTTCTTTTGTTCCAAAGTCTGTGGTTCTTTCCCTAAACCTGACTGCTGAACCTACCCAGGAAACGAGAAGCAATGGCGACTGGATCGCCGTTAGGTAGCTCGCATCCGCCACCTTAGTTGAGAAGTGTTAGCTGAATCTATGAGGCTAATAAAAACGTCATGGTACTCATAGAATGATAAGCCACACTGACAAAGATAAAAAGACGCATTTTAATCACGTTGCACCAAAGAATGGTGGCGTGAGGCAAGGCCAAGGCAACTTCAAGGGCACGTCATCATTTCTCTTACCAGATTCTCAATGCATACCAGCTGCGTGGACTTGAGGTGTGCCGAGCGAGAAGAGCGCACCCCACCGACTCTGCAGCAGCTGCTGAGAATTGCTTGGGCAGAGACAAACAACGAGCCAATCATCAAACAGAAGCAGGTGGGGCTCTTTGGAGAGTCCCACTGCAGCTGTAGTCCTGTGGCAGGTTTATTTAGTGAGAGATTTCTAAACATTGTATCAAAAAGAGAGAGAAACTCACCTTCACTCTAGTGATTTTTCCATCTGATGCAATTTCTGTCTAAAATTCCAATCAATGTTAAAAAATGTATATGTCAACTATAAAATTCATCTGGGCAGTTAAGTTATAAAAATGGATAAGAATTCTTAGATTACTAAGAATAATTAGAGAAACATTTTTGGTAAGTTTGAAAGTGTCTTATGTGGCCAGATTAAAGTGATCTTAGAAGCGGCATATTTCTGGTCCCATGGAGAGAGCCAAGCTTCCTGAGACAGGTGTGACCATTAGTCGGTTTTGAGCCCTTAGTTCAATCCAGTGCCCTGACCCCTCTGACTCATAACAGACAAAAGATTCCCAGGATTCTCAGCTCTCTTCTTTCAGCTCTGCCTTCAGATGACAACTTCTCTGTCCCTGTCCTTTATTTTCAGTCCACTCTTCAGCAGAACTGTCACCAGGGGAGTGTACCTACAAGTAGCGAAAGCGTACAGTTCCTCAGAGGCCACACAGGGCTCCACTGGAGTGAAGAAGGGCTCTAAGCAATTGTCTTCTGTTGTAATGTTTTGTTTTCTTTTCCAAACCCAGATTAAATTTCTTCAGCTTCCTGCTTGGTCAAGACCTTGCATCAAAATGTCTAACACTTTGCTGCGCACTCTGAAATGTACATACTTGTTATACAACCAGGAACCGTAAGTCAAGTGTCAGTTCTACTTAGAATCTTTTCCTAGTTCTAAGCTATCAGATTTAACAGGTCTCTTTCAAAACAATATTAAATGTAGAAGTTTCATTTAGATAACTAAATAAATTCTTCAGGGACAGCCATTTTAGGAGGTGTTTTAATTTTTTTTTTCTTGAGACAGGGTCTTGCTCTGTAGCTCCAGCTGGTCTTGAACTCACTCTATAGCCCTGGCTGGCCTTGGACTCCCGGAAATCCTTCTGCTTCAGCCTCCCAAGTGCTGGGATTATAGGTCTGTGCCACCACTCCTAGCTTATGTGGTGCTGGGGAATCAAGCAAATGTGACTATGTGATTTTACTTACAAATAAGTCCAAATTTTAATGACTAGATTCCTAAGACACAATGTTGTTAGTTGTGTTATTAGTAGAATTGAATATTTCAATAAAAACTATTTTATTTAATGAATTCTGCTCTAATGTAGGTACATCAAGGGTGGCTGTACTTTGACACTCAGCATCTAGCAATATGGAGAGTCCCCAGGCCTTCAGAATAACAAAGATGACAACCTCATTTTCTGTAAAAGATTCTGCAACCGCTGTTGCAAATCTAATCGACGAGGGACATAAGTGCCTATTTAAAAGATAGTAACTATAATTGTCATTGTTAGTTGTCCCCGGTCGCTATTTTTCTCTGCTCATTCAGTAATTAAAATGATTTTTAATAAGAATATATGGTAGAAATAAGTTTCATTTAATAACCTTCCTAGCATTTGGCTCATAGGATGCCAGTTGTTACAAAATATATTTTGTAATAAGTTCAGTGGTTACAATAAACACTTACTTCTGGTAGATGTGTCACATCACCTGGAGTTCAGTTGGCACAAGACGCAACTAGGGGCTGCTGGGCTGGGCTCTGAGCTGTACTCAGCTCAGCCTCATGTGGCTCATCCTTCTCGGTCCAGCAGTTCCAAGGCAGGTTCTTCTTGTGCCAAAAGGCAGAGCCCAGAAGAATAAATTCGAACACATAGGTGCTGTTCAATCATCTACTCACATCACGTGCACTAATACTCCACTGGCTACCGGAAGCCAGATGGTCCAATTCAAAGTGGGCAGAGAAATTGCCTATGACAGCTGCCAAGCCAAAACAAAGCACACAACAAGCCCAGAATCAGTGGGAAAGGCATCGTGCTGGTCAGTCCTCCCCAGAGACGCAGAAGCAATAGGCTGTGCATGTGAGGGAAAGTCCTTAGGGACTTGGCTTACACAGCTACAGCTGGGCACCTACAGGCTAGAGACCGCAGGGTGCTGTTGGTGTGGCTCAGGCAAGCCCAGAGGCTTCAGAACCTGGGAAAACATAAATGCAACTCATGCCAAGGTGGAAAGCCTGAATACACAGGGAAGGAACCACTGGTATAAATCTGAGCATTTAAAGACCTACAAGCCTGAAATTCTGGCTTTCAACACAGAAGATAAACAAATTTTCATTCTCAGGGAGTGTAACCAGCTCACCTCTATATGTGTCCTTTGTGGGCCCCCAACCAAATAGGTGGCACCTGCTCACATTGAGGGTAAATCTTTTCTACCTAGCCCACACAGACTCACAAATCTCCTCTGAAAACAGTCTCACAGACAATCAAAATAATGCTTTTCTAGGTTTTAACCATTCCTCTTTCCAGTTCAAGTTGATACCTAAAATCAGCTGTCACGATGTTCTTCCCTTGGAGGGAGGTGGGTAGTGAGGATTTGTAGAACAACCAAGCATGCCACAGCTCTGCAGCAGAAATGTCTGTGTCAACTGTGTGGATCGTGTTGTTTGTGCTGATAACAAATGGCCTCCACCTTTGATCATGAAACAAAGGCTCTGTCCCACATATAGACATAGCTGGACAACAAAGCAGGAATAAGGTCGCTAAGATCTCCAGACACAGGTGCTCTAAGTCTTATTTTTCAACTTTTTGAAGTTGAAACAGAATGCACTTTTTAAAAAAAAATTTACACGCGGTTACTTGGGTCTTTGTTATCACAGTGAAAACCACTTGTTAACAACACAAAAAGTGGCATCCAAACATTTGGTACAGACAGCAAAATAACACTGTGACACTCTTTGCCTTGGTGGAAATGAAAAGGAGGATCAGATATTCCAGGCAGGAAAGGTCGTGACCCAGCTGATGAAACGGCAAATGGTTTAAATTGCCTTCTGCCCTCTTCCGAAGACTGACCATGTGCCAAGAGGAATTATAGCAGTTAGGGCAATGATGGGGGGAAAATCACGGGTCTGGTGTTGGCTAGACTCTACTGGATGCTTCTGGAAAAACTACAAAATATAAATTCAGACTAGAGTTAGCCAGAAAGAAGGGAGAAGCAAAAGGTTTCACAGTCCTCCGGTGGAAAGTGCTATTAGAGTTAGATCTTAATTGGATGAAAGCCCTATGATTTGAAACCCTACAGAATTCAAAAATCAAGCATTTCTTTTCTTTCTTTTTTTTTTTTTTGCAGTTGTGTGATTCTATGAATGGTGCATCTAAAACATCAGACTTAGCAGAAATTAAGACTCTAGTACCTGGTATCCAACCCACGGTCTGATAAGTTTTTGCTTTTGTTTGTTGTTGCTGTTGTTTTGTTCTGAGTAATCAGAAATTATACAAGGACATATATTTAATACGAAGACTTCTTTTTAAAAAAGTTTTTCATTGTAATATTAAAGTCAAGGCAAATAAATGGTATCACTTTGCCTAGTTTTGCCAATTTTGACTTACCTACAATAGAGTTCTAATTATCAGAATCCTAGCAGCCAAACCTACTGGTATGACCTATAATCCTAGCACTGTGGGAGGCTGAGGCAGAAGGATCACAGCTTTGAACTCAACCTGGGAAACTTAGTGACTCAGCAAGATCCTGTCACAAAATCAGAAATACAAATGGACTGGGCATGTAGCACAGTGGGAAGTACCTGGGTTCCAACCTCATGCCTTGAGCCTGTGTGGTATCATGTGAATTAGCAAGCTCGTTCCTGCTTACAGTGATGGGAGACAGAACGA
Source organism: Ctenodactylus gundi (assembly GCA_004027205.1). Taxonomy (NCBI): domain Eukaryota; kingdom Metazoa; phylum Chordata; class Mammalia; order Rodentia; family Ctenodactylidae; genus Ctenodactylus; species Ctenodactylus gundi. Next base: position 79,812 of record PVKB01002303.1, read on the forward strand.
GGGCTTCTTGATGGAACCTATTGGAGTGAAGGAGCACGCTCCGAAGGGGTGGAAGGGGTGGGATGAGGAGAAGGAAAGAAAAACTACTGAAGATGTGATATGCATATCCTCTAACTCCTCAAGTTGAATGGAATTGTCATGTATTGCAAGGACTAATAAAAATAATAGTTGGAGGAAAAACCCTTCTGATCGCGACGCAAGAAGCTATGTCACATGTAGGTAATTTTACCATATGGTGGCAAGGTATGGTGCACGTGAATGTGAAGCCTGGATTCCTGCTTTTGAGGTAGTTCTTCTCACTGAGCAAGTGCGGCCAATATGTTCCCTGAGCTCTCGGCTGTTGCCTGAGTGAAGGGGAGAACGGTGGAAGACTGGGGAAAGGAAATGCTTAGAATGAGAAAAAGAGCGAATGCAAATCCCCTCAGTGTAGATTTATTTTATATCCCACCACAGCCCAGAAGTGAGGTCTTTTTTCAGTTCTATTATAAAATAAGTTTGAGGAGTGGCTTGGAAACAAACTGTTCCAATTAATGCAACTTTTAACTATCTCACAGGAAGTTTGTAAGTCAGTTGTTATAAACAGCCATTTTAATAAGGATGTAAACTTATAAGTAAAAAACATACGAGTCACTCCACCAGGAAAAGAACCAAGACCCGCTTAGGTGCTTGTTGAGGCCAAGAAAATACAGAAAGGTTAAAGAAGAAGGTAGTTACAAATACCAGTTATGACCATGTGACAAGTTTTTGAACCAATAACTGTAATTAGAATTTCTCACTTTATGCTTGTATGAGTATATATATTACTAATTACCTCAATATTGAAATTTGTTAAGTTACAGGAGAAAAGGTATCCTCCAAAGAGGAACTTCGTTCTCTATTGTGGGAAGAAATTTATTGCACTTCCATTCATACACAGTGTAGTTGTGGGTGTTGGGCATCAAGTTCCTGCGACAAAAAAGTAACTAACACAAAAACTGTTACCAGAGAAGTGGGGGTGTCCTTGTGACTTTACCTGGACATGTGGTTTGGAAACCTTTGGAGCCGGTTTGTGGGAGGAGCTTGGAAAAGTCTGAGGATACCGGCTAGAGAAGCCTTGAAGTACTCTGAGCTGAGCTTGATGAAAGATACTGGTTGGAGCTCAGAAAACCAGAATGTTAATTTCAGCATTTGGGAGGCTGAGATTGCCTTGCGTTCAAAGTCAGCCTGGGCTCCATGGTGAGTTTAGGACCAACCTCCACTGCAAAGCATGACCTTGTCTCCTCCCCCGCGCCCCGCCCCCACCAACTCCACTCCTCACCCTCACCCAAAAAAGAACAGAACGCTGATAGAAGTGCAAATTGGAAAGGCCAGGCTCAAGAAGTTTCAGATAGGAAGAAGACTTGTATTGGCAAATGGTCTAAAAACCACGTGTGCTATACCCTGGCAGAAAGTTTGTCAGGATTTTGTCCTGTCCAGAGACCGTCTGAAACTGAGACTAAGGATGGTGACCTATCTAGTCTGGTGTAAGAAATCTCTAGACAGGCAGATATTCACACTGTTGAGTGACTTCTGTCTGAAGTTTTTATCAAGTCTATATTGAAGGACAGAAAAAAATGGCAGAAAAAATCATACCAAAGATTCGCAGTGGCTGAACAAAATGGCTTGCAGTGGTGGGGCCAAAAAGCACAGAGAACTTAAAGAGATTTGCATTTAGTCAACAAGACCTCACCCTTTACCCTCTCATCTTTAGTCTTTTGGAAAGGCAAAACACGGGGCCAAAGAAAAAACAGTTTATCAACTGCCTGGAGTTCAACTATCTAAGAACTCAGTATTTTTCCAAGGGAGTTAGGCTACTGCTCAGCTCCCAATGTCCACGAGGTCCTGGCTTTACTGGCTTGCAGAGCGCAAGAGTTGTGGGTTCACGGAGACGTTCACCCAGACTTTAGCAGAAGGCCTCGGAGGCCAGGCGGTGTGCCCCTGGGAGGGAGAGGCAGAAAGTTGTGAAGGGGAACCCTAGGATGCAGTGGGGAACCTAGAAACTTGGAGAAACCAGGAGCGTGGGTCTCCCACTGAGGAAAGCTGCAGGCCCTGAGTGGATCCAGCCCAAGGGAAGAAGATGGAGGCTGTAGTCAGTGGCCATGCTGTGGAGGCAGGGCCCAGGCCCTGTGGAGTTTCGCATTTCGCCACAGACACAGTTGATCTTGCTGCATTTTGTGCCAGGTGCAGGACATGCGACTACAGGATTTAACCCCTGCCCTTCTGGGTTTAGGAATTGTTTTGGTACGATTGTCTTTTATCTTCCTGTTCCTCCCTTTTGGAATAGGAATGTTTACCCTGTGCCATTGTATGTTTAAACAGTGCTGGTACTGTTAAGACTTTGACTCTTGGAGAAGGACTAAATGCCTTTTGCTTAAGGAGTCGACATGAGTCTTCTGGGGGACAGGGGCAGATGTCATGGCTTGGATCTGGAATGCTCCCCCGAAACCTCATGTACCTATGGACACTATGTACTGGTGGGAGGTGGGGCCTGGCTGGAAGGAGCAGGTGCTTGGGGCTTGACCTGGAGGGGTGTGTGCTGGTTCCACCCTTCCTCCCAAACTTGTTTCAATTCTTCCATGCAGCTGTGAGGATTTTTGTCTCCGGAGCACTAGCTCTGGCTCTGGCTCTAGCTGCAGCCCCGCCACGTGATTCCACCATTCTCCAGCCGCCCACCCATGAATGGACTGTGACTTTCTGAAGCTGTGAACTAAAATAAATCTTTTCTCCTTAAAGTTGTGGATGCTCAGTATTTAGTCACAGGAATGAAAAAGTAACTAAGACATCATGTATATGTCTAATTATTAGTAGAATACCTTTTCACTCTATAAAAGTTTCATTTTTGATGCTCTGATATCATCTCCTGCCTAGATGATTTCACAACTGCAGCACAGTTGATAATTGAGTTGGGCATTTCTTTGATATAAGGGACAATCCTTTGCCTTATAAAATGTAGCCACATCCTTGGCTTTTGGACACAAGATTCTTGTAGCTTCACTTCTCTTATCTCTGATCACTAAGAATATTGCAAAGGATTCCTAAGGGCAAAATTGTCCCCTTCTGAGAAACACTATTCTACAGTATGAAGGCCAAAACAAATTTAAAAGAGAAAAAAGGAAAAGAAATTTCTCTAGTGCTAAAAGAAAAAAAAATAACTCCTCTCTTTCCTTATATCGTTTCTTTAGAAAGCATGTAATTATGTGTTCTTTCTCTGCCTCTTTTGTCTGCAAGTCTTCAAAAAACTAAAATCTCCTTGGCAGTTTTAGAGGCCAGAGAATGCTTTTTGCAGAAGTTGGGAGTCCTGTATGAGTCAGACAGCATGCTGGAGATGAAGTGCTGGTCTCCATCTCTGTGGAAGTTTAAACTCAATACTGGTGATGACTTTGTAACTACTTTCTTGTATAGAGATATGAAGCATTTTATTTTGGATAAATGCAGTTAGTTAAAACGAATATCCACACCAATACCAAGTGAATTTAGAACAAACTAAGCAAAGCAGATGGCTCTGCTACGTCCCCTTACTTAGGAACAAGTATCATTTATCCTGCGAACATGTAGTTAATGGGCTGCATCTGCCTATTTAAAATTTTGCTATAAATTATTGCATATTATACAAAATGATATTTTTGTGACATTTTTGTACTTGCATCTGTTTGTAGATGCCATTTTACTTAAAGAGGTGAGATTTCTGTCTTTCTCTAGCAAATTTCATGTGATACAGACAGGAGTCTGGTTTAATGCTTATCAATAATAATAATGCTCAGTTCTTTCCTTCTTTCGTAGACAGGACTCACTGGATTGACAGGAGATTTTTGCCTATCCCCAGTGAGAGTACAAAAACAGTGGAACAGGAAAGCGGAAGCAAAAACAGAGGAAGGAGGAAGTAAAATTATAACCATCAGAGATAAACACAAGGAACATTTCACCGTAAGTGTAACTCTTTTCCTCTCCCGCTTGTGAGGATGTTGTTTGTTTTGCACCTCCCTTCTGCTGCTAAGCTAATACAGGCCCCGAAGTACCTCCTACTGTTCTGTATCCTTTTACCAACATTCTTGGTTCCTATAGCTGCTACCTTGCCCTCTCCTCATGAGACTCCCCTGATACAAAATATCATTCCATTTCACTCATTCCCAAAATGATCCACTCAAGCAAGGTTATTATGTGTGTAGATTTTCTTGAAGCAACAGGACAGATGGCAGTAAGAAAAAACAATGCAGAGCCAACCATGGGAAACTGAACGAGGTGATCACTGCTGTAAGGCTTTTCCCTTTCACAGGAGCAGTTCCATTGGCCAACCTTTCCTTGTCCCAATACTGGACTTACCACTTGGCCATCCTATCTCTAGACCCAGGGTGGCAAAAGCTACCAAATGCATCTGGGTGTGTGTGTGGCTTCTGTTCTCCATGGTGTCTGAAAATATGATCTATCTAGACCGGTACTACGCTTGGTTTCAATAAGAGAAAAAATGAAGCAGTTATTAATATAAACAAAGACAAAGGAGTAAAGATTTCTTAGATGTTGTACTTGGGACCATGAGATGAAATTGTGGCCAATAGCAAGTGAAATTTTAGAAAAAGCACATAGCAAACAGGAAGAGAATGATAAAGAGGGGACGAAATTCATAAACAGGTTGTAGTTACACAGAAACAAGAAGACAAGCGAGACATAATTGAATTAACTCAGTGACAGAAGCCAGCTCTGAAGGTTTGTCTGGCCTTGTGTCTGAGAAGCTCAGTGCTCATAGACCCTCTCAATTATCAAAATATATTTTGTTCATTGTGAGGACTTGATGTATGTCTACTTGTAGATTTGGTCTTGAAATGCTTATTTTTTAATCACTTGCTTTATGACAGTCTCCAAAATAGTCAATGAAGATACTGATTTCTAAAACAGACCTCTACCTTGATGAGTATTGTATTGTAGTGGAATATTCTCAAAAGTGTATAGCTAGCTCTCATCACACACATTTTCACAGTGATCCCTAAATTATTTATTATAAAGGGTTTTTTTCTGAAATAACAAGCCAAAAGAAACATTAGACAAAGATAACAATGTAGAAAAAAAAGTGAGTTTCCTTCGGGAATAGCCTTGCTCATGTTAGAAATATCCAGGCTTATTATAGCACCGTTTTTGTTGGTCAAAATGAATGAATATAGACAACGTTCTAAACTAAGTATATTTTTCTATATCTATGTAATAACAGCAAAAATTGTCATGTCTAAAACCCCTATTGGAATTAAATGTTATTTTAGATAAAATGACGTGCTTCTGGATAAATGAACAAAATATTTGAAATCGCCTGAGTCAAGCTCGTTGGAATGGAAAGAGCATGAGATAAGAAATTCATGATGTTGGGGGTAGAATGATAATAAGGGAAATTGCCATGGCAATATGTAAAGCATTACATTCTAATCATTTTAGAATCAATCACTTGAGATGGGAGAGAGATTAGCATCTACAATATTACAGGTACTGGGGGACGGGTAGCTCAGTGGTAGAACATGTGCTTAGCATGTGCAAGGCTCTTGGGTCAATCCCCAGAACAGTAAAAAGAAAAAAGTGAAAAATTAATTGAATTGCTGTAACACTTCCAGATGGTTTCTGCATAATACTGAGAACTACTTCAAGCTGCTGAAATACCTGCTTTGTTCACACATGGAAGTAAACTGGCATTAAAGGCTTTCCTACTGTCTCCATTACCTTGATGGCACTACATTAGAGCAGTAGACCTGTAAGTCTGACTTTAAGCATTGAAATAGGTAGTTCTGGTGAATCTGCAAGGTATCAGAAAACCTATCAAAATGTGCTGAAATGAAAAAGGGAAACAGAACCAAAGAAAACACATGTTTAATATATGTGTTGAGTTCAGGGGAATTTCACCTTCTTACAGACTTTCTGATCAGTCAGGCTTATTTTTGCCAGTGTGTCAGTTTCTTGACACAGCCCCCATAAAGTTTGGAGGAAACTGTAGGAAAAGGCACAGGCGCCCCTAAATCCTCCTGGTAAGCCACCCCAGGCTGGCAGTCTGTTTAGCCGGCGGTTCCTGCCCCGTCACCACACCAAAGAGCTGGGCTTACCCCCGGTGGGAAAAAAATCATGAAACTTATTTGCAATCATCAAAAAAGAGAAAAGAATAAGCTTCTAAAACTCCTAACTTATTTATTGAAAGTGTTGTTCCCTGGAGCCTGCCACGGTAGGCCATAATTGGACCTCAACCACAAGGCCTTCTCCAGGAGGTGAAGGCCTTTTATCCTTCAGCCAAATGAAAATCTGAAGGAGGTAAAGGTAGTTTCCAAAAGATTCAGTTTAGTGCAATTTCTACAAAGGGGGAGTAATCAAAATTAGAGAGACATATGAAAACATAGATAGAAAACAGATAAAAGAAAGCATGCACTGAATGCTAGCAATGAACCAACACTATTTGTCCATAGAAGAAATTGTCCAAATGGCTCAAAAGACCAACTCCTTTAAGCTGGCATTCAGACTATCAAAGCTGGCAATCAAAGGCGTATTTCTTTGGACCGTTCCTCCAACTGCTGAAGCCTTTTCAGAGTGACTACTCTCAAAGGGTAGAGTTGCAATGAGATGGGTTCCAAACAGCAGTCTGAAGACATCGCTGTGTCTAACCTTAGAAGGCATATTATCTCAGTTTCTGGAGGTTAGTTTTTTGAAGGAAAAAGTCTTGGATGCCAGCTATCTCATTTGCAAACCAGCACACAATTTTCAATGTGGCTATCAGCCAGCCAGTTGTCAAGGTGACTATCAACTGGACACTTGGCTCAGTTACACCATGTACTATAAAAGAAAGCTCTACGTGGAGCTAGGGCTGTCAAAGCAAAGTCACATTAATCATAATTAGAGAACCAACGTACTTCCATTCACAAGAACCACTGTACAGCAAGACAACCATCACATAAACAGAATCAAAAGACATGCACAAAGGATTTCAGAGCTAACAACACTTAAAAGAAAAAATATTAAACAATATTATTGAAAATTAAACAACAAAATCAGTCCTTGGGAAAGTAATAAATATATTAAAATACATATAATTTTCAAAAACAAAATGTGCATCCATAGGCATCATGGGAATTGCAGAAAGGGAAGAGGTAGCAGAAAAAAAGAAGAGAAATCTTGAAAAACTTATATCCTGGTTTCAAAACTTACTTCAAAGCTTCAATAACCAAGTTGTTGTGGTCCTGACATAAAGCTGATGTTGTAGGTCTGACATAGAATGATAGATCAATAGAATAGAATTTAATATTCAGAAATAACTACTCTTTTTATGAGGAGGCAAAGACAATTCAATGGGAAAATGATAATCTTATTAGCAAATGTTGCTGAGACAACTAGATATCCACATGTACAAATAAGATGCTCGACCTCTGCCTTGAATCATGTACAAACACTAAATTAAAATGAATTGGAGATTAAAATATTAGGAGTAAAATTATTAAACTCTTAGGAGAAAAATGCTAGAGTGCATCTCTGTAAACTTGGGTTAAGCAAAGATTGCTTGGATATTAACCAAGAGCTCTGATGACAAAGAAAAATTAGATAAATTATACTTCATCAAAATTTAAAAAGTTTTGTACTTCAAAGAATACCATCAAGAAAATAAAAAGACACCTCTTCAAATGAAAGAGCTATTTGCAAATTCTATCGCTGAGAGAGTAGGTAAAGCACTCTTACAACTCAACAATAGAAAGACAATATACTCAAAAGTGGGCAAAGGCCTTGGATAGACATCACTTCAAAGAAGATTCACAGGTACACAAGAGGCACATTAAAATGCCCAATGTAATTAATTATTAAGGAATGCAAATTAAAACTACAGACAATACTTTTCCACGCTAGCAGCCTAAATGTCCATTAACCAATAAGTGAATAAACACCGTGTGGTATGTTAACACAATAAAAACAATGAATGAAATATTGTACATGCTACTACACTGACGAACCTTAAAAACATCATACTAGTGAATAAAGCCAGTATTAGAACACACATATAAAAGACATGGTTTTGTGGTTTGGATCTGAAGTGTCTCCCCAAAGCATTATGTACCTATGAATATTGGGGATTGTTGGAGGGTGGGACCTGGTGGGAAGGGGCAGATACTTGGGGCTTGACCTGGAGTGGCATGTGCTGGTTCTGTCCTTCCTCTCAGACTGTTCTCTGTTCTGCCACGCTTCCTTGAGGAGCTCTGTCCTCAGGGCACCACTTCTGCCTCTGGCTCCAGCTCTGGCTGCACCATGTGGTTCTACCCTTTCTAGCCGCCCACCCTTGGACAGACTGTGGCTTTCTTTAATTGTGAGCTAAAATAAATCTTTTCTTTTTAAGTTGTGGTTGTCGGGTGTTCTGTCCCAGCAACAAGAAAATAACTAAGACGCATGATTACATGAAATGTCCAGAAAAGATTAAAAATAAGGAAACAAAAAGCAGATTAATGCTTATAAGAGAAGGGAGGAGGGCGGAAATAAGGAATGACTGACAGTGGGAACAGGAACTTTCTGGTAGTGGAAACATTTTAGGATTAAAGCTGTATGGCTCTGAGACTATTCTAAAGCCCCAGACTTACAAAAGAAGTTTATAACAGGTAAATCTTATGGTTTACTATATTTGAATAAATCTGTTATAAAAAGAAATAAATTTTAAGTTGGTTGTTGCAATCAGAGTCAGATGAGTTAAATGCAATTTGTCTTTTTTGTTTCTGGAGCAGTTCACAGCTTTTGGTGCTACTTAAGCAGCATGCGGTGAAAAGATTGGTTTCTTCTTCTCATTACCATAAACCTTTCAGGACCCACCTAAGTGGTAGGAAGCTATCTTTTGCCACTCCTTGCTGTTACCTGGCATAGTACACCATTGTTAATCAATGCACAATTTTATTAACAACATAAGCAAAAGTGTTAGAATTATACAAAGTGTAGCGTTTCCAAAGTCAAAAGGACATAAGAAGATCAACTACCTGATTTCTTAGGAATTATGTGCCTTATTTCTCCTCTGCCACCCGATTCTTTTTGATTACATACTAAATTACTACTGCTTTAAAATGTTTGAAAATAGAATGAAAGAATTCCAGCTGTATATAAATATGTGACCTGTCTTAGAAAAAAAAAAACCTTGGAATCTCATAGAGGCCTAAATAGTGCATGTATATTTTTAAAAGATGTAAGAAATGAAGAAATAACAATTGGAAGCTCTGTTATCTAAACCCCGAGAAACCAACACAGTGATGTGGAAAGGTCACTGTCTCTGACAGAGCCTCCTGTGAAAACAGGCTCAAACAAGAAACAAATCTTCCTGTGACTGTGTTCTAAGAAGTCAAAAAATAAAAGCCTTTGTGTAAGTCTCCCATTCCCCTTTAGAAAAAAAATCATCAAAAATGAGAGTAATAGAGAAAATTTGCCCCAACTTTAATCAAGTTGCAAAATATGAAAAAGAAAGAAATCTGGAAAAATTGTTAGGAAAAAATGCATCAAAGGATTTTGGTTAACAGTGGGAGAAAAGTGAAGGGTGACAGTTGGTTCAGGGAAGAGCACTTAAAATTGGTCAGTCCTGAATGCAGACGCCTAAATCATCAAAGCGAGCAAAAACCCAGAGCGAATGGCCACACGGTCCAAGATTACAGTGAAACTCCTTGGCAGATAATCTTTCTGTTCTCCTGAATCACCACCCAAAATCTTAGCTCAGAACGCTATGTGCATACGCAGAACAAACACTATGTACTGGCACTCAAAACTGTTGTTTGATGTTGCTAATTATTTTTTAATTTGAAGAGAAAAGGACAATATTTTAAAAGACCTTTAATAACGTTCACTCTGTCTGAAGAGATTTTGATTTCTGCACATTTATACATATCTATGTATATTTAAATAATATCAAAGATTTACAAATAAAATTATATTTTTGATGGTGGGTGCAATTTAAACTATCCATTTAGGTAGTTTATGGAGTCAATAATATGCCAAAAACTCTGCTTCTACAACCTGATGTTTGAAATTGTTTCACTTTGTGCTTTATGTATTCAAATTCAAAAAGTTATATACTTTTGCAATTTTGGTTCTAAATGAGTACAGTTAAGTTTTTATTTATGTAGCACAACTTTCCAAAACTTTATGGTGAATTTGAATAACCAAGAAGCCAAATACCAATTAGACATTTACTCATTTTAATTTTTTTTAGATATGGAGATTCCTAACTTGCTATATCCATTTCTAATTAGATCATACAACTTCTAATGCTGCAGACAGGCTGCTAAAGAAAAATTTTAAGATTCGTCACTTGCTATATTCATTCTCCTCATTAACTTATAATTTTAATATGATGTTCCTTTCCTTATATTTTCCATGAGATTAAGAAATGCCCACGTCAGAGCTTTTGGGTGTGTGCGATTGACTTGTGGGCCAGGGAAGAGAGAACACATATGAATGTGAAGGGCCCAACTTAAACTTAATAAAAGGAAGGAAGAAGAAACACTGTTACAGCTTTTCTGTCAAAGCTCTGACCTTTGTCTTAGTCTCTAGACATCAACTGTTCCTCCTTCATTTAGTTTTTTGATATGCCATGAAGAGTTATCTCCAGCAAGACTTCCACCATGTGCTTCCACTATTGCTGGCTGTCCATGAATGGAATGTGTGAGACCTTCTGAAACTGTGACCCAAAATAAATCTTTCTTCCCTCAAGTTATGGATGTCAGGTATTCTGTCCCAGAAACAAACGAGTAATTAAAACACAAGTAATATTTGGATAATCTTTTATCACTGTCCTCAAAAACACTTCCCTTGGTGAGTGTGGGAGTAGTGCAGGACTTTGGCTACTTTAGTTTCTGAAAATTTTATTTTATAAATCTTTTCCTGAATATCCACTATTAAAAAGTTCTGGATTTTAATCTTTTGAGAATGTTGCCTAACTTATATTTGTCTGTGTTAGTAGCATTAGCATAACTTATGAACAAATTAGTACAATAAAAATCATTGAATATGTTCAAGATTATTGTGTAGATTCAATATTATACAGCTTAGATCTTAAAATTCAACCCTTTTCAAGATGCTGTCATTCCTTCAAATCTCCTCTGAATTCTCACAGTGGGGTTCTACTCAAGCTGTGACCTCTCCCTCTCAGATACTGATCATAAATATTGGAGCAAAAGTGTTTAAAATGAACAAGGATATAACTGGAAGGGACTTCACTGGCCAAAAAAACTAGACTATTTAAGTTTCTTTAATAATGGCAATAAAAGTAATGAATCAATATTCATCAAATCTGATTCAACTCATGAGCTGATCATTTTTTTTGAAAAATGACAACATTTTCACCCTGATTTTACTAAAAAATTGTACCATTGAATACACTAATTGAATATTTTTCATATGTGTATTTTATCTAATGTAAAAGAAATGATAGAATCAAAATGACTCTGTTACAGTTTCAATTAAAATTCCACAAGTTTTGAGATGACTTTCAAGACCATATCCATAGATATCAGATTGGTATCTATTGGCTAAAATAATCTGAATATACATTTCCTTATCATTAAACATCTTAGTACCTCTTTGTATTTTCTCTAACATTTAATTTTTTTTCTATGTGGCGTTTTGATAATCACAGTAACGGGTAACGTAGCCGACAGAAATGTTTTAAATAACCACATCTCAGTTGACCCTCTCTTCCTGAATTAAATATTTTTACACAATTGCTAAAAAGTAATGGAGCACTGATAATTTCATCTCCATCCCTTCCGCCAGCCATGTTTTTTGTGAAGGTGAGCAAGTCACCACGTCAGACACAAGGAGACAATAGAAACCAAGTTATGTAATCAGACCCCAAGTGACAGAGGGTGGGCTGAGTAGAAATATCGTTTAACTCAGTAAGGGAGTCTCCATGAAAGACATTATCATTCAGAATCATTTTGTAAAACCACTAATCCCAACCCTAATGATGATTTTTACCCAACAACGTGTTCAAACTTCTCAACTTCCAATTATTAAGAACCTTCAGTCATTTCTGGTGAAGAAAGATAAATTGCTTCCTTTGAGTTCAATAGTTTAAGAGCTTCCAATTAGTTTATCCAGCTTAACTAAACTCATCTATCAACAGCTATGAAATCTGGGAAATTTGACAAGCGTGGTGTATTTTCTATGTTTATTACTCTGATAGGATACAATATCTCCCTATATATTTATGTCTATCCTGATTGGTATTTCCCCCCTCTTTTCAGCCAATAATAGTAAACTTTGAATTTGAGTGTGCTGGAGAAAGTGAGAGTACTTATTGTTTTATATAAGAGATCGTTCTTCAGAACAGACTTTTTTATCTGTGGTAAGACAACAGTCCTGAATCCAAGCACGGAGAGAACAGATTTTCCTGTTTCATTTTTCAAAAACAACCCTCAATATTCTGAACACAGCTTTACGATAAGTCATACATAGTATTGTTAAAAAGAAAGCCAGTAGTAGGGGACCCTTTTTGAGTCAGAAATAAGTAGAAGACTTTAGGATAAAAAGGAAAGACAAAAAAGGAGAGGGGAGAAATTCCAGTTACGTTTCTTCACTTTGGCTATAATATAAACATGTGAATGAAGGCATCAGATGATTATAGGGAAGCTAAAAGCAGAGATGTGTGGCCACATGCGTATGTGAAAATCTAGAAAGTCCTGACAAGCAAAGTGCTTGTATGCCAACACAAGGTGGATGCCTCAGAGTAGATGTGGCAGCTTACTGTGCTTGGACAGACAGGATTCAGGAAGCCCTAGCTAGTGACTTGTGAGAGGAGTAGAATTTTGTAAGTTTCTGCAGCATTCCCGGCGAAGAACAGAAAGTTCTCTTGTAGTTCCCAGAGCAGACAATGGGCAATGTCAGTGACAACACGACAAAGTACCGGAAGGTAGATATATAAAGCTCAGAACAAAATGAAGGCTGTGGCTGAGACTCAATGACAATTAGGTCCTACCATACCAGAGGAGGTGGGAAATTCTGGGCCTGACTCAGAGACCCTGGTTTGGCTAAAGGTCACATGTTCTATAGCATCCATGGAGTCTGGTGTAACACGGAGCCCAGACAAGATTATTACTGTTCAGCTGGAGTTTGACAGAGCTGAGGAGAGGACATCAAGTGGCCCAGTATCATTTCTCTCATAGTGTGAGATCATAAGAACTTCTCTGGTGAGCTCACATCTCCCGGACAAGAAGTGTGCGGCAAAACAAAACTAAACCTCCCAGAGATGTTCGAATGTTTGACTTTTAGTTGACTAAATATGAGACCTTTTGACAACTTACAATGTCAAGAACTTTTGTTTGTTTAATTTTATTATTTTCCCTATTACATGCAGGCACCAATAGTATAGGGAAAGGTTAACACTATTAGTGGGTACTGTAGACAACAATATTCTTTTGCACATCTGAGCCATAAGTGCAAACAGTCCATTTTTTTTCGGGAAGTTACTTAAAAATTGATAAAAAAAGAATAAAAGTTCAGGTAGTTGAAAAAAACTTCTATTTAGTAAGATGGCATATGAGACTTCACATGCAAATCGGAGTGAAGTATCAAAAAGTATGTATAAATTGCTCTATACTTTGGACAAAATTTAACTTATTATGTGTGAACACTTCAAATAGTCTTTAAAGTTATTTAATATTGGAAACACAGATAACATTTCGACTTTGCACTATAGAATATAAAAGGAATGTGTCAAAATGTTATTTGATAGTGTTTAACATTGTGGTATAAATCCAGAAAAGATTGAAAAATCCATTTTTATTTGGTAAGTTAATTGTATATTTCTAGGACAGCAGAGTTAAACTGATAATGTTGCCAATCCCCATATTAAGAGACAGGGCTGTGGGCGTATCTCAATGGTTAAAGCGCTTGTCTTACTGAGTTCTGGGTTCTATCTCCCAGCACAACATAAAAAATTTATGGGTGTGGAGGCCTCCACCTATGAGCCCAGCAATCAGAAGGCCGAGGCAGGAGACTGTTGTGAGTTTGAGGCAGTCTGGATTAGATGGTGAGTTCAGGACCAGCCTGGACTACAAAGTGAGACCTTATTTAAGTAACAATATTCTAAACATTTATCCAATGTTTAAAAGTATAATCCTGATTTGGGCATATAGTTATCATTCATTTATGATTTTCTGGTCATATTAAATATTTTCTGTATTTTCACAAACTGAACATTAAGAAACCTGAAGAATAGAAGTGAAGATAAATGATAGAAGCTCTACAAATTTGAAATTAGATATTCTTCAGAAAAAAAGTTTAGCTTCTTATATTTTCTGGACAAAGGGATATTGAGTTGGTAACATCATTTTTATTTTAATCAAAAAATTTACTTATTTAATCACAGAAAACACAAAATAGAAGGTAACATAATTACTTTTTTAAATGAAATTACAAACTCAGCTTCTGCTGAATCTGTACAACTAAATAAATTTGTCATAACACATTAAGATTATCTTCTGTACATTATGAACTGACATTCAGATCTACAGTTGTTTCACGTAAGATTCCATATGTTGACAAAACTTACGCTTATTTTACACACAAAATCATCACAAATATCTTTTAGATGATCACAACATTTGTTCTTCTTTGGTAAAGAGTGAGAATTATGACATGTGAAGACAGCGTATAAGCGACATTAAGTCGGCTTTGATCCCATTATTAAGAAATCCATACAGAATTGGATTGAGACAACAGGACATCATGCCTAGCAAATGACAAATGCAGTACACCAGCTTGAAATGCCGATTTGAAATAAGATTGTCGTTGAAATCTGTTACCACGTGAAAAAGGTGCAGGGGCATCCAGCTAACAGCAAACACCAGTATCAGCAGGGTCAGTCTGTAGAAGACACTTCGAGACCTCTTTTTGATCCTCATGATGGACCGTTTTACTCTCATTTCCTGAGCATCTGAGTTTTCTTCTGGTTTCATCTCAAAGCAGGTCGGGACTCCTGGTATAAACTTACTGGAGGAAGACGGTTGACTTCTCACCGATCCAAAGTTCTCGGGAAGCGTTCGGGAGCGGTTCTCCTGGAAAGGCCGTGCTGGAGCTGGCAACACACATGCAGTCTTCTTGCTGTACCTTCTTCTGTGTTTTCTGATGAAAGAATAACTCCACTTACGGCCGCTGGAGAGTTTCACTTGATGCCCGCTCTTTTTGGACGGATGAAGAGTTAAGTTGATCATTTCTTTTTCTTCCAGCCTGTTTTCTTTGTTGGACAATCCACAGCTAATACTCCTGCAGACACTGGTATGACTTACGGTTAGACAGACTAAAGGCAGAATATACTGAACTAACAACAAAGAAATAGTAAAAGCGATCCTGTATGAATCAGACGGCCATGACTCAACACATAAATACCTGTTGCTCAGCAGTGCTGAGCCAAAAGTTTCCTGAAGTTCCACAAGACTGTGAAACACTGGGAGCGGGGAACAGATCGCAAAACCAAGGGTCCAGACAGTGGCTATCAGGAAATAGCCATGGTTTGCAGTTAGGTTGTTTGATATAGGATGCTTTATCATATGATACCTGACAATGGCAATTGATATTAAAATCAAAGTTGAAACCAGAACAGACACACACTGAAGAAAAGGCATAACATGACACATGACCTTGCCAAACATCCACTGATCTAGTAAGACCGAAGTCAGTGTGAAAGGTGAGCAAAACAGAACAACCAAGATGTCAGAGAAGGCCAGGTTTCCTATGAGAAAGTTGACTGTTGTCTTTTGGTTACGCTTTTTTACAAGAGCCATTAAAATCAGCAGATTTCCCATAAAACCAAGAAGACTTACAAAGGTGTAGAGCCCAATCAGGAAGTACTGCAAGTCGTCCACACTGCTTCTGTAGTCGTCCCACACCGGGAAATCCGAATTCTGCGAGGTAGGAGTATTGTTCTCTGTGGCAAGTGTCTTGTTATAATACTCCATAAGCTCTAAATCCATATTAGAGTCCTGGTCGGAATAAAAAGACATTCGTTAGCAATCTGAAATAAGTGATATGAGTACTACGACTTAATCCATTCCAAGAGAAACTCAACTTTAAAATAAGTTTTCATCTTTTAATCTCCTAAGAAAGTTATTGAGGTGCTTCCTTGGTTCCAAGTGCAGTGAAAATTTGGCTGGTGAGAACGCTAGTCAATAATTATTTAAGCCTAGAATTAACCCTATGCTGTGTTAACTTACACCTAAGTGTCAGGCATTGTTTTTAAAATTTGCATTGGAAATAACGTAAGGAAAGTGAAAGGCAAAGTAGATAAAAATCTCAAGGCATATGACAGATAATAGCTTGTTACTATCATTCTGTAGTCCAAGGTATCTGCTAATGTATCACCGCATAATCTTTCCTTAGAGTGTTGGTTGTTCCCGTCTTGGATCAAAGCCTAACTTAAAAGTCACCTGTTCTAAAGTAATTCCTCATCTAGCAAACTGAATGTGATATCTTCTTCAGGACTCCCATAATGCCTTGGTGATGGCTGTCTGATGTTTCACCCCGTGATCTCATCTTTGTTCAATTCTAATGCCTACAAGGAAGGGTACTCACCTAGAAGTAATAGCAAAGCACAAACTGTCCCTTAGTCATGACACATGGCATGGCGAACACACCATGAAAAGTATAAAATGAACTCTTAGAAGAGAATGGAAATTCAAAAATAGCCTACATAAATAAATTTAACTTCAGCTTTTATACATAACAGGTGATATAAACTGTGTTATGAGGGGACTAAAAATTTGTCACAACTTATGGCACTGATGTCATGTTCGTCAGCTTCCAGATAATTACCTTCCTCTAAAGAAAAATCAATTCTTAATTCATTTATTGTCAGACTCTAATCAATAACTTCCATTGATATTGTCTCAAGGGCAAAAGGATAACTGGTATAAAGGTGACTCACAAGTCCCTGAATCATCTCATACGCTGAGTAGGCAATAACATCCAGTGCCTCCCCTGGATAGGTCCATGAGCTGCGCATGACAGCAGCTTTCATAGATGCTTCTTTCTAATTGCCTGGGCTATAATGTCTGTCTGGCTGGGCATAGCTTGTTCCTGTCCCTGTGTACACTGAGGATGTCCATAGGCTATTTGTAACCCTGTTCCCGCTTCACTGTGCTACTGCATCACCTTCTTGAATCAAACATTATCTCCCAATTTTGCAGAAGGCCAATAGTTACTAATGGCCTTTTTCTTCTACCACCAACTAAGGACAACAGAGAAACTGGACAGCTCCTCCTGTGAGGGTTTTGTGCATTCTTGGAATATATCATTCATTTAAAGTTAAACTTCTGTCCAAAGTGTTTTGGAGAAGCAAGAAATGAAGCAAAAATTGTGGCAATAAAAATGATACAGTTTTGGGTGTACAATTCAGACTATATTCAAGATACTGAATTAGATTTTTCAGTTAAAATTTTTTAAAAAGCCTCAGTTACTGCATAAGAAAGCATGTAATACACAATGGATGCTAAGTAAATGTTGTAAGCCATTTTATAAAAGTGTTTTTTCTTCACCTTAAACTAATAGAAATGAATCATCAGAAGAATTTCTGGGTAAACATATACAGAATATACATACATTTACATATGTATACACACACACACACACACACACACACACACACACGCACACACAGAGTCACTGAAACTAGGAAAGTTTTAATTGGCCCTAAAATGAAGTGAGGAAACAATAATTACAGTTAAGCACTTTAAGTTTCCAACTAGGATATCATCATTGACATCACTGAGATGGTCCACAGCAAAACCAAATGACAATTGTCCAACTGTTTTGGATAATTTACTTATGACACATTTTGATTTAAATGAAAAAGAAGTACATTCAATTGCACAGAGTTTCTTACTAAAAGCCTTCCATTTTAAATATGTGAACATAAAATATTGAGGTCAGTAGATGAAAAAACTCACTGGTCCCTTAACAAGCAAATGAAAGAAATGCCGTCCTAGTTCTTGGACACTGAGGGAAATTACGGGTAATTTTTCATTTTCTTTCTAAAATATCAAAACATTTTAAATAAGTATATAATTTTTACATTATGTTAAAGGAGAAGCTGCTTTTATTAATGGAGGGCCAAGAAAGATAAATTATTTCCTTTTTCAACACGCATTTTCTCTTTTGACATCTAATGTGCCAGGACCTCTGTTTTGCTCTCGTGGCATGAAGGGGGCTACTCTGACAACCTACTGTGGAAAGAATAGTCTATGAGGGACTAATCCAAGGTCACACAGTGAGTAACTGTAGACTTCCTGAGATATAAAATGGGTAGTAAAGAAACGGTGTCTTCCTGATCGCCATTTACGTATTCTTTTTCCTACATGTTAAATATAATGCAACCTTACATGATCCTAGATGGACTCATTACTAGATCATCTTCCATTCCCTTATTTTCCCCTCTTCCAATAGTCGCTCATTCAACATATACTTATTTACACGTTGGTGTGTTGTGTTTGTCCTGTTCTTCTACTTACCTATGTTCACCCCACCTACCTGGGGTGAACGCAAACACATTACATACACATAAACACACATATAACACACACATAATATCTTACATACCATTTTGCACAAAATGAATATTTGTGGGTCTTTGTTCCAAACAATATTTCTTATTTGTTTCAATAAATATTGCAGCTGGGAGTAGGGGTGAGCACACTGATTTTTTTAAAATTGGCTTCCTGTAGCCAGAGGACAGTTTAAGCAGAGGGAGGAATTTGGTCCAATGAGGTTTATGTGTCTTAAAGTTCAAAATCTAAGGAAGAGGCGCTACCTTGATATTATAAATCAATCAATCAATCACAAATCATTTCTTTACTTCAACTTTCTTCTTCAGATTCTTTGAAAAGCACGATAAGCAAACCTATAATGGAACTGTCAACCTGTGTAATACTTCTCTGCCTTTCAACCATTGTTACGATGAAGGCTACACAATTTTATGCAGCATAGATATTTTATACATAATAAGAAAATATGTTAAAATATGTAACAATCTCACAGTACTACGGAAGTTATGAAATATAACCAAAGAGACAATTTAACGATGAAATTAAAAATATTATTTCAGGACGAAACTTGGCAGTACTGGGCCATGTGAAGCCTTTTTTAGCCTAATATCTATTTGCTATTCTTCTCTTGCGTATGTGGTTATATCTCTCACCATCAGAAACTTCAGCCAACATACTAACTTTAAGTCTTCAGGTAGAAAAATGAAAACAAAAAAGTTTTTCACACTGTGGCAACTTTGACAAAATAATGTCCTTGAAATAAAGATTTACTGTACTTTTCTTAGAAATTGATCTGTAGCTGACATGGAGACTAATACAAGCAAAACAAGGTTTTAAAAACATTTGAAGAACATAGTTCTTCTACAGAACAGTAGAAAGAACTACAGGGAATTCAAAGATACTGAAAGACTGACACACATGTAAGTCAGGTTTCCTTGTCAGGATAATTTTCTGCCTTGTCTCTTCAAACACACAAAAGAACAAAATGTGCAAATTTTTTTGCTAGCATTGATCAAATACCAACAAATGTTTGTTTTTCTGTAGTCTTGGAACACGGCAAGATTCCTGGTTTGCAAATATTCCCATAATGTATTCGTAAGGCTAGAATTGGCAAAATTGGAATTGGACAGACGAACACTGGCCCGACCTGCCAGCATGCACCCCCTTCCCTTCTCAATTCTAAAGACTGAGTTTCTCTTCCCTGGAGAAATCTGAAATTTAAGGCTGCGAGCGTTCTGACTGCAAAGGAGCCTTCCACCATTTGGAGCCTCAGCCCAGAGCCGCGGACCTCGGCGAAATCTGCACGGCTTCCATCTAATGATGGCGATTCTTTGAAAGATAACCTACAGGCCTGCCAACTCGAAGACAGCACCTTCCTTTCCTGGAATTCGAGGACCACAGTTGCGTGCGTGCTGCTCGCGTGTGTCCTGTGAAGCCACCTTGCGAACAGCGCAACCCAGGAGCGCAGCTGCCACCGGGCGCGGCCGGCTGCGGGACAGCACGGCAGGTGGACCGCGCGCGTGGTGCCCCGCGGCGTGACCCGGGACCACGGCGGAACGGAGACCTGTGCGGGCGCCCCGCGGCCTCTGTCCCCCGGTCTCCGGCGCCCCCGGGCCGCACCCTGGGGCACCCTCCACCCCGCCGTCCCACTTTCCCCGAGCAGCACCCCGCGCGGACCCGGGGCGCTCTCGGGCTGGGCCCGCGCTGCTCCCCCCGGTGAGTCGGGGGCCCAGGGACCCGCCCGTGGGCAGATCGCCGCGCGACCCTTCCGCGCTCTCTCGTGACAGCGGCCTGTCCCCCCCGGCCCGACCCCCTCGATCCAGCCGCCCCGCCTTCGCGGCAGCCCGCGCGGCTCCCCAGACCCGGACGCGGACGCGGGCTCGCGGGGCCGTGCAGAGTCGCCGCGCTCCGGGCCTGCCCACCTGGCGGCGGAGGCGGCGGCCGGAGGCCTGGGGCGCGGACCTCGGGGCTCCCGGGGACGCGGCCGGGCGCGGTCGCCTCTGCACCCCGGCGGCGCGATCGCCGCGGCGGCAGAAGCAGCAGGACCCGGAGGGGGCGGCGGGGAGGAGGCGCCGGCGCCGCGAAGGTCTTAGCGACGCCTGGGGACCACGTGACGGCTCCGAGGACCCCGGGGAGACCCCGCTCTGGGGCGCCGGCTCTGCGCGCGCCCCTCCCCGAGCCGAGGCGTCTCGGTCCTCCGTCCCTCTCCGGGCCCCTGGCGGGGGCTGCTGGGCTCCAGGAGGTCGCCCGGTCTTACCTGGGGCTCAGGCTTCCAGACCAAGAAAACTTGGCGGGCACAAGATGCTCGCGGGTGCTGCCCCTCTGCCGGTGGCGGGCCAGCCTCAGGGTCCCGGGCTGGCCGAGGCACAGCCGCTGGGCCCTCCGGCTCTCTTTGTTCGGGCCGAGGTGCACGAGCTGAACGCGTCCCTGCGCTTTCTTGCACCTTTCCGAGTCGCGGAGGAGCTGTAGGTGGGGAGGAAGCCGGGAGTACCGGCGACGCCCCCGGAGCGGGAGCAGGGCTGTGTTCAGGCTCTCGGAAGTAATAGGGGCGGGCCGGCAGTGGGGAGACCCCGAAGAGAGAGGTTGAAATGGACCCACTTCTTTATGTTCTCTCTAAAAAAAGCGAATTATAGGGGTGGAAAGAGCTGCCATTCCTAAGACACCCCCAAACAAAAAGCAAATAAAAACTCTGCAGTCCTTTCCCGCGTGATTTCTATCCCTAGAGTTTCCAGATCTCTATTTAGTTTTAGGTTGTTCAGGTTTGCTTAGTTTTCACGATTACTGAGCAGACCTGTTGGCTTAGGTGGAATCTGGGAGAGAGTTGGTCCCTGACACAGCCAGGGCCAGGCTGTAGCACAGGCTGTGTGTTTAATGTATTCTTGAAAATTGAGAAGTGTTGTATGTACCCGCAGTCAGAGCAGATGACTTCATCCCTGGGGAACAATGTGGCTTGGCCATGGCCCTAGAAGTCAACCAACCACCACTTCCACCTGTTTTTGTGTTAATTGAGAATTTGGTACTCAAGGGATCTGTATGGCTTGTCAGCCCATCAGCCGGCCAGTTATCCAGAAACTTCTAAATGGCTCCAGAAGATACGCCTCCCATTTTGTTCCTTCTTGTTTTATTTGTGAAATGCGGTGTTCACCCCCGTAGCTTCACACAATAGGCATCTGAGCGGGCCTGTATGATTGTAGGATTCACGTAGGAAGAGCATAAGGAAAGCACAGGTTTTGTCTGGGATTTTTGTTTTTAACTGCACGCTCCTGCAGCTACTGTACTACACATTGCCATGGGAATTCCCACCTTTCCGTCACCTCCACAGAAATAGCACACATGCTTCAGACACACACTGACTTTAGATAAAATACAAGATAAGTTTTATTTTTTCTTTTCCACACTTTTTTTTCTTTTGGCAGTAGGAACCTTTAAGTGGATGTAACTGTTACCATTAGAGTATGGAAAATAAAAGGCTTATGTGGCATGGAGGTGAAGACCTTTGGGATTAGCTGGCTCCTTTGCCCCTCCTGGTACACCCACAAATCAAGATTTCTTCTTTCAACAAACATTATGATAGATAGTATTAGGATGCAGGAGTGAACAAATTATGGAGAATCCCTTGTTCGAAAGAAATTAATAAATTTGAAATTATCGATGTACACAGAGGAGGAGATAAATATGATCATGTTTTTACTTTCCATTTTTCTTTAAAAAATTCAAAACTGATCACCAGCTGTCTTGCTAGCACATCCAGATTAATTTTGCTTCTATTTTGCGGAGCAGCATTGGAGCAGGGGGAACCCTGCCCCGGGGGCCAGCAGCGGGAATGGCCACCTCTGCTGAACGTACCTTTCCTACTCTCTAGTCAGTGAATGCTCGTCTGGGAAATAAGCTGGATTTTAGGCATGTTACAAATTAAACTGGCTATTTTCCAGCTTCTGTGATTCATTATCAGTTATGAAAGAAAGCTTTTCTGTCTGTAAAGGTGAAAGTTACAGACCACTTAGGACGCCTACAACAAACTATTGAACAATCACATCTGGGGTAGGCCTTTGCTGAGGAGCATGCCCGTTGTTTTTGTCAAGACTGTTGTTCCATTTCAATAACAGCTGCAATCGGCAGAAGACAGTTCCTAAAGTGCTTCGATACAATCTCAACCAACATGAAATTCTGATATATTAGTTATGGGATTTATGAGCATAACAAATGGGAGAAAGTAGTATTATTTTACTAAATGTAGTTTTTCTCCAAGAATTTTATTGTATTCATTAAGAGTAAATATTTGTGTCCACTTTTTCTATCATGGTAAGTTTAGATTCTTAAAGATACGAAAAGGGCCGTGTCTGTGTGTTATTAAAATATTTGTAGCATTCCTAGTTGTACTGATTTCTTTGAAATACTAATGGTTTGCCATATAAATCAATGTTTAGGACTTAAAATGAGGGAATAATTTATTGTTGTGAAGCTCATGTAATTATTTTAGAACAGAAAGCATTATTTAAAAAGTTAAACCAGGATACTGTGTGTACTGAGTCATTTTCTCGAGCAAGTCAGTGATAATTTTCAGGAGCAAAACAGGTACTTTGAACAGTTTTTTAACTTCTTCTGACGAATGCAGGACCACTTAGTTCTCTTTTTGTTGCCCTAACAATTAAACCAATAAATATAAAGCAATGACTGATTTCCAGAGAAAATATGAACTTTTAAAAATTTTTGAAAGTTAAATTTCTACATTAAAAACACATACACATATGTACTGGGTATACATATAAAGGCATATAGTTGTGTGATCACACATCATGCACACATTTGCACAACAGGTACTTAGAACATCTGGGCTGTTGCCAGGTTATGTCCCAAATAAACAGTGTAGCTTTAGACAAGGCACATGGACTTCTGGCCCTCACCCTCTTGGTGTACAACAAAAAATGTTTCACCTAACAGATCTAGAGCCCGCTTTATGCTCCAAAGACCTATGACATCACCTCTTCAGCACACATGCATTATAGACCTATATTTAGAGGAAAAAAAATCTTTTGTATCTTCAGAAAATATAATAGCCAGAGACATTATTTGTCTCTTAGAGAAATAAGAAAAGAAAAAGAAGGAAAAACATTGTAGATAAACTATTCTATTCTTATATAACACATCATCTTTTCTATAGATGGTAATAACTTTACAATTATATTTGACTCTTTTCATAAAGTTGTGGATGTCTTATGTATAAAAATGTTATTTGTTCATATTATTTAAATATTTTATGATAAAATGTATATGAAAGAAGAAAATAGCAACCCCTTATATTGACTTACCATGTAAACCTATATACTTTTTTTGTTTCGAAAAACAAAACTCCTCTTAAAACCTGGGATGTTGGTAAGTTTCTTCTAATATTGCTTTTAAAATAAGTTTTTCCATTGGTTATATAATTTTCATGGCTAATATTTTAAATCTGGTTATAAGTATAAATAAATATAGCTAAACTGTAATAAAGAGGAAATGAAAGAGAAACTATTTATTTATTGTCAGTAGGGTTGTTTGTTTTGAATAGTCTTTAAAAAGAATGTTTAAAGAACTTTTCAAAGAATAAGCCCAGAGTCAAAGTTAACATAGTTAAATAGCATGTTCTCCTTCAAAATCTGTGTTACCATATTCTTGTATTATTCTTCCAGGGAATGTAGCTTTTAAACATACGTTATTGAACTGTTATCTAGTAGACATTATCAGCATTTTCAAAGATAGTAGTGTTTATTATTCAAGCTTTCACTGACTAAAGTAGAACCACCATATAAGACAATAGAAAATGAGAAATGTCATCAAGATTATAGTAAGAAAATTCTGTATAAAACATATGTGCATACAAATACCAATAATCTACCATAGTGACAAATGTTGCAGAATTTTTTTCATCTTGGTATATGAGATGAACAAATAGGCTTGATTTGGGAGGTTCAAACTGGTTATAGTCTTGACCTACTTCTATTTTATCTATATTTCAACAAAACATCTTTGATATTTTATGATGTACCACATATTATTTTAGGCTCCACATTTAAAGAGCTCAGAATAAAACGGCCAGTGCTTTCAAGAGATCACAGTGTCATTGTAGATCATTGCAAATAAATAATTATGATAATATGAATGTCTGCATCAAATGCTACAAGAGTGCAAATAAAAATGTGAACTCAGCCTAAGAAGGGAGGTGGGGAGATGAGGAAATGTCAATGAGGGCTTTATAGTTGAAAAGATACTTGACCCAAAGTCTGCAGGATTGGAAAGAGTTGAACAGGAGAAATGAGAAGATGCACAATTATACGTGGAGAAAAGCATAAGGGGGAAAGAGCAGAACCTTCAGAGAAGAGCAAAGGGCTCAGCTTGACTCAGTGCTGGAGTGGAGGATGGTACTGGATTGCTTTAAAGGAACACTGTCCACACTTTGCTTGAAGGATCTGAGCAATTTCAGCCGGAGAGATGTGGCCAGATGGCTGGGAAAGCAGATAGATGGTGACAGACACTATTTAGTAGGGGCATGAGTAAAGCGTGGTGGAGATGAGACAACATACAGGAAAGAAGCTTAGGAGGTAACGTGAATGGGAATCTACGATCAGTTGGATTTGAGAATGTGGAAAAGGAATACTTGGAATGATTCTTGGGTTCTGGCCTGAGGTGGAAGGATCAATCGGATTTGACAGCGAAGCCTGAGAGAGATCTAGACATTTGATAGAGATTTGAGGTTTATAAGGATACAAAGGCATAACTGATGACAGACAGTATAACTATGTATTACAAATGAAAAAGGGATAGGATTAAGCTCGGGCTTTATAGTAAATTTGATTTCAGAGTTGGTCAAGGAGGAAACAGAACAAGAAAAGGCCAAGGTCTCTTTGGGTGCTTCTCAGAAGGGCTGTGTAACAAAGGTAGTGTCCCACAGTCCGGAGATTTCCAGGGAAAGAAGAGCCGCATTTGATGCAGACGGTGGGGTAAGAGCTCTTTGGAGAGAAGGGGAAATGGACACATGGCCTACATGTCTAGCTGCTATCACACAGCAGTAAGGCAAAGAGCCTCTGGGTCAGGGAACTCTAAGAGATAACAGCAGTTTGGGGTCTTATGTAACTCCAGGAATTGTCTGATCTGTGGTTAGCAGATGCTGGTGGAGTTTTGCAGGGCATGGAGATCAGACAGACTTTACATGACTAAATGGTATCTGACTATTTCAAAAGCAATTTGATGCATGAGAATTTGAGTGGGCTTTGGCAGATGTCATGATACTGGCCTCAGTCTGAAGTGACCTAAACAATAAGGGGTCCAGTTTAGGGTCATAAAAAGGGCCATCTCCAGTCCATTCGAAGAACAGGATTCTAGAAAGAAAGATTCCTCGTAACTGGATGGTAATAGCAGATTCTGTGAAAGAAGTCCGAGAGATGTCAAGTGAACAAAAGCCTTAACTGTAGTGTTACTAAGGTTGAAGAAAAAGAAGATTCCAGAGGGAAAGTAGATTTAAAGTCTGGGAGCTACAAGAGCTGTTGGAGGATCTACTGTCAAAACCAGGGACATGAGCATTACGGAGAAAATCCACTTTGGCATTCACAAGCCTGAGAAAGGAGATTTCCATGCAGATTGCATGGAGATCCAAGGAGATTCCATGGAGTATGAGGGTGAGGCTGGGAGAAAGGTGAGACATTTTAAAATAAACAATAGAGAAGAGGATTAGGAGTTCCTCAAATCTAAGTGAAGACCCAACTAAGGCTTTAAATTATCTGTACAGGTGAATTGTTTCCATCTACATGCTGTGCTGGCACAGATGTCCTGAGTTCAGTAGAATCAGATTATACAATAGGGATTCCTGGACATTTGGATAATTTCTACATTTATGGACATGTGGGAAAGACAAACAGAAAGAAAGTTAGATCCTGATGGAGTGAAAAGATGATACTTACATCAGCAAAATAACAACAACCTCTATTTGTGATGCTCATGGTAATATTTAGCTATATGTTAGTCATTTCAGAATCTTAGATAAACATTATGCAATCATATCTTTACGTCCTAGACTACATCTGATAGACTCATATTAATTAGCTGAAAATGCCCAATACTGACTCCAATACTGACAGTGAAGCCTAAGACTGTAGGGTGGGGCAAGGGGAAGATGAATAACTAGAGATGTTTGCCATAGACATCATGACAGAAGTCCCCATGGTGTCAATCATACCTGTCCTTCTCACCAACTGCCCTTATTCAGCCTCCTTGAAAGGAGCTATGAGGTCTTCATTATTAAAACAGTAGTAGTAATAATAGCAAAGCTTGTTCGTTATATTATGTGTATTCATCACTTCTTTGTCACTGGAACCAGATACCCTACACAGCAATTTATAGGAGGAGAGGTTTATTTTGACTCTCGGTGTCAGTGGATTCCACCTATGTCTGACTGGCTCCAAAGGAAAAACAACCGGGCCAAACAATGTGTTGGTGGAAAAGCTACTGGCCAAGTGGCCACCAAGAAGCAGAGAGACAAGGAAGGAACTACGGAGGAGAGGACACTCTTCCAAGTCATGCCACTTTTCCACACAGGCCCCAACTCTGAATGTGAGATTTATGGAATGTAATTTAATCTAAATCATAATATTTCCTCCCTAGCTCCTAAAAGGCTCACATCTATCTCATTATGCCAAATGCACTCAATCCATCTCTAACAGTTGCTAAAGTCTTAATAGATTCAGCACTGCTGAAAAGCCAGAATCTAAAATCTCCTCTGTGACTCTAGGCAAAGTTAGCTGTAAGCCTATGTAAAAATTAAAAAAATAAATAAATAAACACTTGCAATGGATAATGTTTCAGAGTAAATATTCCCATTCCAAAAGAGAATAGGAGGATAGAAAGAAATTAAACCAAAGCAAGACTGAAACCCAGCAAGGCAATAATTAAAACCATTAGCTGCATGAACATCTGGTCATGGTAAGCTAGGAGCTCCAAAGGGCTTAGAAAGCCTTGTCCTATGTCCTTGCTGGTTGCAGTCCAAGTGGCCTTTCTCTTGGCTTCCACTCACCACAGATTTCCTCAGTAGATATTCTACATTCTGGGCACCTCCAACTTTCTGGGATCTCTACTATATCTTTTTTTCACTCTTACAGCTTCATATAGTACTCTTTGTTAGGCTCCTGGAAGGAGCTGGGACTTTGTCACATCTGGTCTCCTAGGCCTTCTTCTAAAATATGGATGGTAGACTTTGTGACTCCCATATTTTTGTATTCTGCATGTCTGAATAGCCAGCACGTGAACATCCACCAATTTGAGCAGTGGCTGGGCCCCTTTGGACTATGGCTACAGCGGCTTCTGGGTGCCTGGATGGCTGAACCCAGAGATTCACTTTTTCAGGTGGTTCTGAATAGGCAAGAATCCCATGAATTTTCTTCTCAAGTGAAAGACTTCTTTTGAACCCTAGAGCCTGAAATAGGTGGGAGCTTTCTGCTCTCTGAAATACCTTCAAATCATATTTCATATTGTCTTGATGTACTTAGATTTCTCTTAAAGAACATTTTTTTCAGCAACCACATATTCTGTGACCCAAACTTTTGGATAAAATTAATTTTTACATCTGCATTTTGCTCATGCTTCTCACTGTATATCTAGCTAAGAGCAGTCAGCAGTACCCATGCCACCACCTGAATGTTGAGCTGCCTTAAATTTTTCTCCACTATATCAATTAATTAATTCACCTTTAATCTCAGTTTTCTGTGAAGTCTCAGAATATGAGCAAAGTGCAAATTTTCTTGCCAGAGTGTAACATATATGACTTATAATCCAATTTCCAATATCCAATAATCATTATGACTGAAAAATCCTGAGCCTGGCCATTACTGTCCACATCTCTATCAGTATTCTGGTCTTCTGAGCTCCAACCAGAATCATTTATCAAGCTCTGCCTGTATAAATCGGTGGCTTCCTTAGCCAAACTCCAAACGTTTTCAAACTCTTCCAACAAGTAAGCTCCACAGGCCTCTCAACCACATGGTCACGTACACTCACAGCAGTGACCCACTGTCAGCGCCAGTTTTCTGTGTCACTCACAGTTGCACTCATCACCTGCAACTTGATGGAAGAAAGGTTTACTGTGCCTTGCAGTTTTAGTGGGTGGTCACCTGGCCGCATGGCATGCACACCATTTCAGAACATGAGGGGGGGGGGGGGACTGTTCCCTCCTGTCAGTCAGGATGAGAATGCACTGACCCAAGATGCTGCCCCAGTGACCTGCTCCCTCAGTCCCCAACTGTGAGTATCAGATTTCCTGGGAACATTTTAGATATAAAACATAGCACCATGTAACATTTGTTTTATTTTTGTCACATACCATTATACTTTTTTGAATGTCTGAAGGTCATTTGACAATATGCATTTTATTGGCAAATGTCAAATATTTACTAAATAATTTTAAAACCTTAATTTTTTATTCTGACAGGTTGGTAAAAAATGTAAGCATGTAACCAAATTAAAACTATATTACTATATTATTTATATAAAAAGACTAAAATTAGTATTTGACATCTTATACACATGGGAGGGAGATAATTGAATGGCTTGCCTAGTTACTTGTAGGCTCACATTTAAACTCAATTAAAATTGTCATTTCCTTCTGCTGGTTAATTTTTTTCAAGAAGACAACTGAATAAAGTGATTATACTGACTCTTTGATCATACACATTTAGTCCTAACCTATTCATCAACTATAGTTCATTGGTTCTACGATGTGGACTTTTCAAAAAGAAATTTTAATCCTCAGAGAAATTTACAGCTGATAGTATGATCATGCTTTAATGAAAGAAATGTTATTCCATAATGCAACTTTGCACTTACACTCTTTAGACTCAAAATCAGAGAAACGCTATAGGTGAGTCAAGGAAATGAAAAGTTGGCACAGAATCAACTCATGAGATACAGCTGCCCCCACTTCCTAGTAAGTGCTACCTCCAAGAACTTCTTCCTTATCAGCATCATCTATATTTTAGTTTTCACATGGACTTTTAACACCTACCAACATTCTTCTCCATGCAATTTAGCTGTATGGGGCCTAGCAGCATCTCAGGAATTTTAAATGTTGCAGCAGAAATTCATTAGTAGACCAACAAAGTAATTACAGTGCTATAAGTTCCAATAGTCCCAGTAGCAAACAGAGAGATATAATGTTGCCTAGATAATTTTTGCATCATGGAATTTAAAGATTGAGCCAGACTCTAAAAAATGTTCCATTTTTTAGATGATCAAACTAAGATTTGCTTAGATTTAGTGAGTAGATCCTCTCCCTCAATTTAAATGACAGAACAGGAGAACAGGTCACTAACTTAATTATCTTCATCATAGTTTGTATGTCAGGCTGTTATAAAACCTCAGAAGGACATACACAGAATGAGAAAATACACTTTTCCCTATTGAGCAAAGGTAAGATTTTATTTAGACAGAATTCTAAATATGAACTTATGTAGCTGATTGTTCATTTAAGAGAAGAAAAACGATCTTAAATTGTAACATATTTTCTGAGAAATTCAGATAACTCTATTTCAACCCCCCCCAATACAGTTACATTATAAGACGATCTTATTATTTTGTTGTTAGAATACCTAATTTCTGTAGTTTACACACTGAAGAGAGTTCTCGGTAAATGACTTTTCTAGCTAGTGATATAATTTTGCTGCTGATGAGCATTTCAGAAACTTCTCTTTGTAATGTCCAAACTATAACGGAAATTTCCAGGAACAGAGAGTGAATTAAGAGACTGGAGTAAGGGAGAGGAGGAGAAGAATCATTGGAAACATAAATGAATGCAGCCGAGCAGGTTACTGCTTTTAGAAGAACTCAGGTTCCTAAAGCATGCTGTCCATTTGCACCCTTGGTGTGTGTGTGTGCGGGTGTGAATGACATCAGTAGGGCTCTGTTTTTAAGCTATTAGTGGGATTAAAATATATATTAGTATTTGTTACTATATTTTCACAGCACCTTTATGGCACGATCAGGTAACTCCACGCAATGGGAAATAGGTCTAAAGACAATTTTAGAAAACTTTCTGGTGAGGGGGTGGGGGGATAATTGTGTGTATCACCGTTTATATAAATAAATTAGCTTATAATAAGCTCTAAACAGTGATTATTTAGAATAGTAAGCACAAAAAGAAAAAACAGTGTAAAGTTTATGCGATTTCATATGTCTCAGAATTTTGTTTTCATTTTGAGGATACGCGGTGGTCAAGGTTGCTTTCTAATGAAATCTTCACGATCTTTATGTGTATCCGAGGCGGTGCCAGCTCTGCTTTGTGTACATACAGTCAGTCTGAGCTGGAAAAAGTTCTAGTCGTCTACGGGTGGAATCACACTTAGTGGTTAGGCTGAGCGACACCGTCACCTGTTCGCACCCCGACGTCCCCTGCAACATGTCCTTTCCTTCAACGCATTCCCTGATCTCTTAGATCAAGAACCCAGTTAATCGCACTAAATCTGTTGGATAAATAGAAAAACTTCCACCTTGCTCGCCCTCTCCAAAAAGGAAGGAAGGAAGGAAGGAAGAAAGGAAGGAAGGAAGGAGTGAGGGAGGGAAGGAGGGAGGGAAGGAAGGAAGGAGGCACTACAAACAGCACCCAGGCGCCGGGAACAAATGACTCAAAGCGTCTTTCCTCGGGTAGAAAGGAGGGCTAAGAGGAGGAGGTTGTCATCCCGCATTGGCTACGGTGACATTTTTAAATGTCTCTGCGTTCACTTTGAAAGGAAATAACTTCTTCCTCCCGGCGTCACATAAGAGAGCCAAAGCCGAACTAACCCCACCGTCGGCGGCGTCCCTGCGGGGACCTGCGCGTCCCCTTCGCGGTAACACCCGCGCCCCGCGCTGGCGGGTTTCGGCCTAGGACCACTTCGGCCACAAGATGGCAGTGACCTGCAGGCGCAGGCAACGACAGCCGCACCGACTTTGCGAAAGCCCCACGAGCTCGCCCCGCCTTCCCGGCGTCGCGGCTGGCCGGGCGCTCCCCTCCCGCGGTCCGCGCGTGGGGCTCCCCGGCGAGCCCCCCGCCGCCTCCTTCCCTGCTCGGGGCATCGCCCAGCAGCGGCGTCGCGGCGCGGGTGGGGGCGCCGTCACGTGGTCCGGGCCGAGGTGGAGTCCGGCTTTAAGGGGGCGTCTCTCCTGCCTTCAGCGCTCAGGGACTCGCGCCGGGAGCCAGCGGCGGCAGCTCGCTCCCGCGGCTGCCCCACGACACCCCCGAAGGCGGTGAGTTCCCGGCGCACGCGAGGCGGGGACGCCGAGGGGCTGTCGCGGCGCCGGGGTGGGCGGGGGCGGCGCGGGCGGGAGCGCCGAGCGCGGACGCGCCGCGGGGTTGGGGCGCGGGTCCGGCGCGGGCCGGGGCGGGGTGCTCCGGTGCCCGGGCGGCGGCGGGGCTGCTGCCTGGGGACGTGGGACGCCGGCCAGGGAGCGGGCTCCTCGCCCCGAGTCCGCGCCCCGCCGCTCGGGACACGGGTCCGAGCGCCGGCCGGTGGCTCCACCTGCCTGAAGAAGACCGAGCGGCGGGAAGGGGACCTCGGCGCTGCCTTCCTGCGCGCCTGCCTCTCTCGCGTGTTCCGGGGCGGCTGCGACCGCCTTCGCGGGCGGCCGCGCCGGAGTTTTCCCGGAGTGACCGGCCGGAACGCGCTTGGCGAGGTGCAGGCTGCTGGTCGCCCGCCTCTGGCTGTTCCCAGCGGGTGGCGGGATTACGGCTGGTCCAGGGTCGCGGACCCCAGCGCGGGATCCCGCCCCCTTCCCTACCCCCTGTGTCGGTTTGGGACGGAGCCCCGGGCCCCTCGCAGAGTCCCTCCAGTCTGTCACTGCACTCTCGAGAGACCCTCTGAGCCTGTGTCTTCCTGCCGCTGAATTTTAGTCATCGAACTCTTTCAGTCCGTTGTTTTGGGGTGGCAGTGATGGATCGCGCGGGATTAGGAGATTAGGGATGGACTTCAGGTGCGCGCGGCGTGTTCCCGTGTCCTGTCGGGCCCGGAGGGCTGCAGAGATGTGCGCGCTTTAAGCACCGCTGCTGACCTGGGGACTTGCTTGTTGTGGGCTGGTCGGGATGTTTCCTTGCTGCCAGCCTCCACAGCAGAGGTAGACGGGGGAGGGCGCGTGCGGGGTCAGCGGTGTAGGGCAATTCACCCGGTTACACAGCGTGAGCCGATGGGCCAACGGGGATTTTGACTGAACGCACCCAGTGTCACTCTGGTAACTCTGCACAGGGAAAGCCTAGGGGAGGGGAGTGTTTCCACGTCCCCCTCCCCACTCAGTGATATGACACCTCCACCCTGCGGGGGTGGCGCACACAGGCAGGGCAGCTGCCGCGCTGGCTGGTCTCTGTCAGGACTGACCGTGGACCAGGAGAACAGCACAGCCTGTGTCGAGGTCCTTCAGGGTCCCGCAGAGGTGAGACAAGACCAGGGAAGCGGGAGAGAGAGAAGTGGGAGTGGGAGAAAGGGGAGAGGAGGGAGCGAGGGGGCAGAGAGGGAGGAGGAGAGAGGAGGGTGGAAAACAGGCAGGGATGGAGGGAGAGGGGGAGAGGGGGAGAGAGAGAGAGACGGAGACACACAGAGAGAGACAGAGAGAGAGAGACACACACAGAGAGAGAGAGAGACAGAGAGAGAGAGAGAGAGAGCGCTGTCTCGTCCAGCTCCCTACCTGAGGCTAAAGGCTGAGTGCTCTTGAGCAGCTATTGCCTTAGTAGTCTTTCCTTATTGTCTTAAGGCAGCTGTCTGTTGAGCAAGCTCTCCCCATTCCCAGCAGGGAAGGAATAGAATTATGGAATTCATTTAGATAAGCTAGCAGTAACTTTGAGAGGCTGTGTGTGTAACAATGCTCATATTTCTTTTCCAAAACAAGTGAGGTGAACAGAGAATCCTGGGTATTTGGAGGAAAAGAGAGAGAAGAGAGGAGAGAGAGAGAGAGCATGAGAGAGAGCAAGAGAGAGCTGAGACAAGCTATGCCCAGAGAGCTGTATTTTCAGGGAGCAGCAGCACTGGTCAGAGCCAGCTGAAAGGCCCACAGTCTAACTGAAAACAAGGACAAGGAGGTTTGTCTCTGCAAGGGGGCTAATTTGCTCACTGGTGACTGGTGATGGATGGAGTGACTCTATTTGTCTCTGTACCTGACAGTTCTACTGAGATTTAGTAGTCTTTAATTTTTTCAACATGTGTTGTTACATGGCTTGTTTTTCATATGTACATATTATATATATGTATGGGAATAGTAAGCATCAAATTGTTTCCTTTTGCAAAGATAAAGTATGTAAACTCTGCTGATTTTATGCAGATCTATTATTTTCTGACAATTACTCTTTATTGAAATTATACCAAGGCAAACTGAAAATATAGAACTTAACCAATGCAAAACAGCTTTACCCAACTAGAATTTACCCAACTAGAATTACTACCATTTAGCAAAAGAAGCTTTTCGTGAATACTTGTGAAAAACTACCCGCTGCATTTTCTGTATAACTAAGTTGAGTTCTACTTAGGAAAACCCCTGTCCTTTACCCTGCTTGTGTATCAAACATATCTTCAGCAGTATTAGAGTTCCATATGCTCACCTAAAATCTTCTGGAAGAATTGTTTACTTTGTATTCCATATACAAATGTGAATTCCCATGACTGTCAAAGCAAATCAGTGCATGTAAAATGTGTTTTCTTCATCCCCAGGACAAACACTCGGGTGTGCAAACCCCCCACTACCATTCATTTAAATTTTTACACTGCCTTGCTAATGAATCTCCTTATTTTTCCTTTTCTCCTTAAATGTACTGGCGCCTCAGATCGAGTAGGCCATTTAAAGCAGAAGCCATGTAGCTCCATGTGTTCGGCCCACACCGTCCAGACGAATCTCATCTCTCCAGAGGTAAGATGCAACATCATGCCATCAGTCACAGCTGTGCCACCCATGTCCCTTCTCTTTAGCGTTATCAATTCATTTCACCCTTAACTACCCATTTTTCTCACTGCAGCTTTGCACACCAAGTACACTCCAGCCTTTAGGACCTCATTGTCATTTTTTTTTTTCCCAGATTGGATCAATCCCTGAGATACCTTTGTGGCTTCTTTACCACCAACTTGGGTCTTAACTAACATATCACCTTCTCAGCCCCAGGGACTTCTTACCCAGTAGCAGATCACAATTGCCAAAAGTGCCAGTCTCCCTTCCTGTGTTTCTGTTTTCCGTAACACTTAACTATCACCTAGCAGTACTTTGTCTCTCACTAATTATTTTTCTTATTCTTCTCTGCCCACAAGACTAAAGTACTTCAAAAGGTCACTGTTCGCTCTAGTGATGCCATGCATGACACAAGACAAGGGTGTAAATATTTGTTAGATGAATAAAAC
Organism: Ctenodactylus gundi; assembly: GCA_004027205.1. Classification (NCBI taxonomy): domain Eukaryota; kingdom Metazoa; phylum Chordata; class Mammalia; order Rodentia; family Ctenodactylidae; genus Ctenodactylus; species Ctenodactylus gundi. The sequence goes on from PVKB01002303.1 coordinate 114,700, forward strand.
TTCTTTTAGGAATAGTTTCTCTAGTAATACAAAATATACATTTCCCCCTAAATACTGAACTGAAGCATTCATTTTGCATACGAAAGGACCCTGTTATAGAATTGATCTATCGATGCTAAGATTAACTTACAAGCAACCTATTATTCCAGTCGTGCATCTACTCTATGGGTCAATATGTTCTTTTTCTAAATCTGATATTTTTAAGGCACTAAGAAATATGAACAATACCTACCTCAAAGACATTATATAAATTAAAATTGATGAGATCCAATTAAGAATTCAGGTGATTAAACAGTATGTTAGAGGATGAATTTGGATTGGTGAGATAAAGATAATACTCAGTGAGCAGAATGTCGGGTGTGAGCGTGGAGAGCCACGTATGGTAGACGGGATAGCCCAGCCTGCCCGTAGCCAGCCATTCACCCTGTGGTGGTGAGACCTGACTGCAAGGCATAATACAGAGATCCTCAAGTGCCAAGCTGAGGAATGACAAGAATCCTTACCTCGTGGGTCTCATACTGGGATCCTCATTCACCTGGTGAAATCTGGTGATAGGTAGCCACGAACAGCTGTAAGACAACAGGGTAGACTTTGCTACTGTGCTCACATTAGCGTAAATAAGGAAAAGAAAAACCCACAATTAACTGATAAGTAATGTGAAATACTTTATAGTAATTTGATATGAGGTATAATGCTAAATTTTTCTGAGTCCTCTAATAATGTAAGAGATTTTGAAGAAATTTTGAAATTATTCCCCTCTACTTCAAGGTTTGTTTTGGTACTCAAACTGGAATTAACTGATCATTCTCTTTTGTCTTTAATATCCTTAAATGAAAAAGGTGTAATTACTCAATAAGACTCATTCCAGGGTGTTTCATAGAAGAAGAAAGGAAAAACGCATTTTTTTAAAAATAAGAAGGAGTTTATTGAGAAATTAAAGCTCTTGAGGACAGGTTGAGAGTGAGTCTCAAGTGAGGGTCCCCTAAAAACCATATTTCTAATGACATTTGACTTGAAATCATCCTATTACCATTCCTTAAAACTTTATTTTGACTGGGCAGTAGCTTTTATTTATTTTTTCAGTTCAATATGGCCAAATTGTGGTTTCACAGTAGAAAACATTGCATACTCTAGAAACCAAAAACACTGAAGGAAAGGTTTATGGGGTGCATCAAATAAAAGGCCAAAGCATTTTTGTTCACTAAATTTCTAATTTTCTTTTCAATGAAGGAAAGCTACATAATTTTTTTTTATTCTTCACACATAAAGAAGAAAGAAATGTAATTTAGTTTTTTTTTTTTTAAACACAGGCACAATGGTCTGTTAGACAACACAGAAATCTCACCTCATATATTTTACTTACTAATCTAGGAAATGTCAGAGATTTTTTAAAAGAAATTTTAAAATTTGAGACTGTTGTCTGTAATTTGTCTTGTTAGTAAGACAAGAAAATTTATGTCACACTGTGTTGTGGAAAATCAAACTTGCAACTAAACTGAACACCATGGCATTGGCTACACATATAATCTGGTGAGAAGGAAGGATATGTTCGTGGATAAAGCCCTTAGCAATCTTTTGAAAGTTCCTGACATTAATAAAAATCATGGAACTTCCCATATTTTGCAAAATGCAAGACTTCCTCAAAATGAAGCTAGTTAAAATTGGGTACATAATATAATTTTTAAAGTTCTGAATTAGTTACCCTTCAATGTATTGAACTCAGAGATTCATTTGGCATTTTCTTGATTATTGTATAGTTTTTTACTTGTATGCTTGTATTTGTATTTGTATGATAAGTCATTGCTGCCTTCTTCATGTTCAACATTGTTCAAATTATTACTTTAAATTAATAAAGCATAATTAAAAATGACCGATGTTGTAGTTTTCAAATTTTGTGTGTAGACCTCTTGCTACTTTTATAGGCAACTGATTATATTTATTTGATTAAATTTTTGTTCCTCATAATGATCCTTTTTAAAGAAAATAAATAATGTGTATCCCTTGATCCAACTCATATTGTGAGACATACTATTCTAAGCCCAATTCTTTAGTATTCTTCAGACCACCCATTAAAATTTGGAAATATATAGCTATCATTCTAAATATTTTCTGGATTGAACATCATTTGGTGTTTCCACTTTTTTTTTGAGGCAGGGTCTCACTCTGTAGTCTAGGCTGGTTCTGAACTCCCTCTGTAGCCCAGGCTGACCTTGAACTCCTGCCTCGGCCTCCCAAGTACTGGGATTACAGGCGTGCGCCACCATGCCCAGCTTATGTGGTGCTAGGGAATCAGACTCAGGTACTTCGCGCTTTCCTAGCAAGCACTTTAACCACTGAGCTATTCTTCCAGCCCTTGCCACAGTCTCTTATGTAGCAAAGGCTTCCTTGTGTTCCTGTGTTGGTTATCTCACTTTGAATACACTTTGTATGGTTTGGACTGGAGTGTCCTCCAGAAATTTGTGTATTTGATGTAGTGAAGTAACTGTAGTGTGTGTCAGTGGAAGGTCAGGCCTGGCTAGAAGGGGTGGATGCTTCAATTTAACCTGGAAAGATTCTGTCAACTTGTTGAGACTGGGAGGTGCTCAGAGTAGAGCTTTCAGGTGTGTGTTACTGACTTGTAGGCCAGAAAATGGGGGAGCCCCCCACCCCAGCCTAACTGGCAGCTTCAGCTAAGTAAAGGAAGAAAGAAGAAATATTGCTGCAGCTTGCTTCTTCCTGGGAAGGCTCTGGCTTTGCCTGAGTCTCCACACTCACTTGGCTCTGGCTTCGCTTGGCTTCTGTCTGCAGTGGGGTGAGGAGCTCTCTAGCTTCTGCCATGTGCTTCCACTGTTTCTGGATGCCTATGAGTAGACTGTGTAAGACCTTCAGAACCTGTGAACTTAATAAATCATTTCTACCTTAAATTGTGGATGACTAGCATTCTGTGACAATGATGAGAAAGTAACTAAGAAAATAAATACTTACTTAATGTCTGTCTTAAGAAGCAGTCCAGAGTAGGTGAGCTCTTACTACAACTTGACCTCTATACAAATTCTTTCATTTACACAGTATAAAGAATAATTCTATGTTTATAGTTGTTTTGCTCTCCCTTTTTTCTTTTAATTTATGTATTAATTTTTTAACACATTCATATTCTGGCAATGCTTAAGAATATGCTGATATTACTGTTTGTGTAAAACTTTGGGAATTAAGGAGCTGGGGACATAGCTTAATGGTTTATGCATTTGCCTAACAAGCAAAAGGCCCCGAGTTCAATTCCCCAGGACCACATAAACTGGGTGTGGTGGCAGATTCCTGTAATCCCAGCACTCAGGAAACTTAAGTAGGAGGATTACTGTGTATTCACGTCTAGCCTGGTCTATGTAGTGAGCTCAGGACCAGCTTGGACTACAGAGTAAGATCCTACCTCAAAAAATAAAAGAAATAGAGACACAGAGAGAAACAGAGAGACTTTAGGAATTAAATGTGTATAGACCTTACTAATTTGTTTATTAGCTGAAACGATGTGAATTCAAGATCAATTAAGATATTTTATTAGTTTGAAATCAAATGTTTGTGTGACTCTGCGACTTAAAAAGGTACTTGTAACATTAAAGTTTGTGTACTTATTTCAACACAACACCTTCACTCTAAAGGGTTCTGTGAGTCACATTTCATTCTGATTGCCCTCAATCAAATAAGCAATGTAGTCACTCATTTTCCTTTCACGGGTTGTTCAGCTCACAGGAACAAAGAATTCAGAATAACTGTGGCTAATGGATCCAACCTGGGGAAGAAGAATGAGCTGAACTGTTGACCTGCTTGGAAGACGCATACTATTTGTCTGGTCTACAACAACAACAACAACAGCAAAACAGTCAAAATGAATTCAACATTATTTTCCCAGGTTGAAAATCACTCAGTGTACTATAATTTGTCAGAGAAGAATTCTCCATTTTTGGCCTTTGAAAATGATGACTGTCACCTGCCCTTGGCCGTGATATTTACCTTAGCTCTTGCTTATGGAGCTGTGATCATTCTCGGAATCTCTGGAAATCTAGCTTTGATCATCATCATCCTGAAACAGAAGGAGATGAGAAACGTCACCAACATTCTGATAGTCAACCTTTCATTCTCGGACCTCCTTGTTGCCATCATGTGTCTCCCTTTCACGTTCGTCTACACACTTATGGACCACTGGGTCTTTGGTGAGACGATGTGCAAGCTGAATCCTTTTGTGCAGTGTGTCTCCATCACCGTCTCCATCTTCTCTCTGGTTCTCATTGCCGTGGAACGGCATCAGCTAATCATCAACCCACGGGGGTGGAGACCCAATAACAGACATGCTTACCTAGGTATCGCTATCATTTGGGTCCTTGCTGTGGCTTCATCTCTGCCCTTCCTGATCTATCAGGTACTGACTGATGAGCCCTTCCAAAATGTAACGCTGGATGCATTCAAAGACAAGTATGTATGCTTTGATAAATTTCCGTCCGACTCTCACCGGCTGTCTTACACTACTCTCCTCTTGGTGCTGCAGTATTTTGGGCCACTCTGCTTTATATTTATATGCTACTTTAAGGTAAGAAAGCCTTCCCTTCACCTCCCTTTCCTTTGTACCTTCCCTCCATAGAATTTCTCATTAAAGCAGTGGCTCTACTTAACTCTTCTTTTCCTCCGTAGATATACATTCGTTTAAAAAGGAGAAACAACATGATGGACAAGATAAGAGACAATAAATACAGGTCCAGCGAAAGCAAAAGAATCAATGTCATGCTGCTGTCCATCGTGGTGGCGTTTGCGGTCTGCTGGCTGCCTCTTACCATCTTCAACACTGTGTTTGACTGGAACCACCAGATCATTGCCACATGCAACCACAATCTGCTCTTCCTGCTCTGCCACCTCACAGCAATGATATCCACCTGCGTCAACCCCATATTTTATGGATTCTTGAACAAAAACTTCCAGAGAGATTTGCAGTTCTTCTTTAACTTTTGTGATTTCCGGTCCCGGGACGATGACTATGAGACAGTAGCCATGTCTACGATGCACACAGATGTTTCCAAGACTTCTTTGAAGCAAGCAAGCCCAGTCGCATTTAAAAAAGTCAATAGTGATGATAATGAAAAAGTGTGAAAATGTTTGGAGTGTATGGCTCTGGATGACCTCTGTCAGAAAGCAAGTACAATGTGCCATATACTTTCATTCCCTGGTCTCCCAAGAAAAGGGTTTCAATAATTTGAGAAAGATCAAAAGTTTCTGGTTTTGCATTTTACTGCTTTTCTCATGATTGTTATAATTATATTGGAAAAAAAAAAGTATGAGCTCTGGAATCTTCTGACAATAGTTTAGACAAGACTTCTTTGAAGTGCTTTTTTTAAAAAATGAAATTATGAGTGCAACATAAAGACTTTGAGACTGTATTTGTTGGAAAGAAATTTCTTGACAGTATTACTATAAACTGACTTCAAAGGCACTTGCCCCATGATATTGCCATTATGTGGGTCACTGATGGAAGTGGCTTGGCAATAGATGGGGCTACATTCATTTAATGAGAGGTATTATTGTAGTCTGTTACAGAAATGACAGCCTGTCAAAGTGACATTCAAGATGTGAAAGCAAAAGGGAGTCTGAAGTTATTCAGGAATAATTTGCCCTTTTCTAATTTTTAAGAGATGACTAAATTTGATCCTCTTAACTGGATATCATTTAAGATAAAAATATTTAACAATACTTTTCAGCTTTGACTATCCCGGAGAATTGGGACCATCCACAAGAATTAAGTGGAAAAGTAATTCCCTAACTTCCCAAGCCATTTTGGTACCTGATGACCAAAGCATTTCAGAGGAATCAGTTTAATACATAAATGTGTATTGCTGCAAATAACTGTAGTCATTCAAGTTGATAGTCAAGAGGATTTTCAGTTTTTACAGCCTGTGAAGTGTTCGTCCAGCTTTCTAATACTACCATATAATTTGAAACGCCTTTCCAGCTTACAATATATACAGACACAAAATGTATTTTCTATACAGCAGTGCCTACATAGTAACTCATTTTTAACTTCTACTGTCCATTTTTCAAAGCAGAAAATACTGAGGGCCAATGGTGAAAGAATGTTGCCTCCAGCTAGCAGGGATGAATACCGAAAAACTTTGTACAGCTTGTGTTAACACATAAACTATGTGGCTTGTAGAGTTTTATAAATCATGCACTATACAGACTGCAGTTGTGTTGTGTTAATATACTTAGCTTTATGTATTTTGTAATTATTACTGAGCTTCACGATATTTGGAGAAAAGACATTTTGGAGAACAAGATGTATCTTCATTGTATTATATAAAGTATTACCTGTATTTGATTTCAGAAGAGCAAACTCTTTATTAAAATTGTTTTTGCTTTTTTCTGAAGAATCTCTACTGGATTTCTCTTTAGCCTCATTTTCCTTGTCCCATGATTCTCTTCCCATAGTGTTCCCACTGTATCTTATATCAGCATGCAAATGAAACATTTTCTACTCTGTGACATAGTGGTGGCCGAGTCACCCTGCCTCACAAGCTTGAAAGCTTCTTGAAGGCAGGGACTATTAAACATGAGGTAAAATGTGTATATGGAACAGTGTCAAGTATTTAGAAGGTCTTCAAAAAATATTCTTGAACGATAGGAAGATGACCAAAGTTTCTTCCTTCCCTCCTATGTGTGACCCAACTGAATTCACATCCTGGTATTTTCTTGGATTTTTCTGAGCACCTCTTTATCAAGAATATATTTTATTTCACTGTATTATTTTTACTCCTAAATGCACCAGATGACATTTTAGATTTTAAAACTGACACTATGGACCTTGCCAACCAAACGACTATCAAATGTTTTACATTGAATGTTAATCAAAAAACAAATGATAGCCCAAGAATGCCCTTTCGTTACTTGAATAAAGAAAAGGGATTTTAAAAAGAACTTTTAATCTTTATTGGAAAATATCACCTTTTCCTGTACCCAAACCTAGGATTCTTAACTACTTGATATTTTTCGCCTTTCAAGGGCTAATGGGAATTTCTTTTTTTCACTACTTAGGTGCTCTAGAAACAAACTGCAGCTTGAGAACAGACTTAATACATAGATGCTCCTTGTCAGCATATTTGCTGAGATGGCCATTTGTATGATTACCAGGCAGCTATGTCTGCTGCTGACAGCTTACCTGTACGTCAAATAATAAACTGAACATCTATTTCTCCTATTTTGGTGAGCTAATAGTTAAGTCTAAGTTGAACACCAATGTGTCAGAGTTCTAGAAGCAATAAATGACCATATTAAACACAAGCCATGAAACTTTTGGGTTTTGTTACATCTAAAAATAAAAATCAATTAGCATATTAGAAGAGTGATAGTGATATAGGTAGCTTATATGGAGCTGAATACATTGATAACAGCTAGAACTTTAGAAGTCTTTATGTGCCCAGAACTGTGTCAAGTGTGGCTGTAGTACCTAGTATTAATACTACTTCACTTAAGAGGAAACCAAAGCCCAAGTTGAAGTGTTCATCTGACCTACAGGCCAGGTGGAAGGGGGGAAGAAGAGTACGATCGAAACCAATAGTGGAGCTATAGTACCAGTGCAGTTTTAGAAAGCCGTTTTCTCATCTCTGTCTACATCACATTCCTAAGGTACAGCCATACTCTAGTGATGCCGAGAACTGTGGAAAAGAATGACATCAAGTAAGACAGTAGCGAGAAAAAAGGCTTGATTACATGCATCCAGAATCCCCTTCTGAATTAGAGAAATTTGCTTACAATAGACTTTGATTATTAACATTAATTTTCCTCTTTACTATTTGCTGGAGATTGTCATTTTTGCCCTGCAAATTTCCACAAGGACATATTAGAATGCAGCTTTAGATTTTGTTAGTTCATCAGTAACATATTTTGACAATAGAAATACTTCTCCACACATGATGATCATGGTAAAGACCGTCAGGTTTAACCTGAGATTCCAGGGGTAAAACTGGCTATGTAACATCACTGCAGCTCAGTGACACCATGACTGTCCCAGGTTACTCACTGCAGTCACGACTGCTTTCCTAGGCAAGAACAGGATTCTGCTACAAGTTAAGTAGTTCCTCAGTGAGACTCGAATTCTTTTTTAGTCTCCAAAATTTTCCTTAACTATGTATCCTTGAAGTCCCTCAACAACACATATGCATTTGAGCTCAGGAGAATTACAACATAGCTTACTAGGAAAAAAAAAGATTCTCCAGATTTTACTCCTTTGATAGTTCCTTTTATAATACACATGTGTGAGTAAGTATATGAGTACATGCCACACATTGTGTGGTTGTGTGTGCAGCATAGTTCTTCAAGGGGCTTCTCTTCATTTTCATTCATTTGTTATTTTTCAGGAAAAGTTTTCATGTACACAGTGCCTTTCACAAAGTACCCTGTCACAGTATGGCTTTCTGCATTTGTAAACAAGAAAACTGAGACAGAAGAGGTTATACAACTAGCCCATTTTCATTCAGCTAGGAAAAAGGATCACAGAACCACAGTTCAAATTCAGTTTGGCTTCAGAGACTTAGGATGACAGTGTCTTTATTCAGCACACACTGAAAAATGCTCACACACCAGCCTCTGCCTGAATTCCACACCCCCTGCCTCGTCTATCTGATGTTATTGGATCACTCATGACCTCATCTCCAGTAAATGCATTCTCCAATCCTGATGATCTTAAAAGGATTAAGAAAAAGATATTTTTCAAAACCACCCCCTGAGATCCACGATTAACTGCTAATCAGTGATTTAGGTACAGGTGCAGAATGGAGGCACAAATTTGTTTCACCAAAAGATTAGCACTCACTGTGAATCATTTTTTTTTTATTTTCTGTTGGTTTCTTATTTCCTCTGTCTTCAGTTTATAAAATGTCTTAACTTTCAAGCTTCCTAGCAAATACCAAGTCATCTTCTGGGAATATTTTCTCCATGAATATCTAGGGCTTTGAAACCTGAGTAGTTTCTCTCAACCATTTTCTTTGAAGACTAAATGAGTATTCCACATGATCTCATATCCTGGCCTACAGACTGTGGACCCAGTGTCTGTGCATGTGGCTTTAGAATAATGATTATACTCAATTGACTTTTAAATCTTGAATCCTGACAGAACAAAAAGGGTTCTCAATAAAAATCATTGACTAAGGGTGAACAGTATTCCATTGAAGCCAATAATAATAATAATAATAATAATAATGAAAAAAGTAACAAAAGAAGTTGCAGTTACCTCACCACCTAACAGCATTCCGTAAGTCTTTTAATAGCCTGTTCAAAAACAAAATAACTATCTGTTATTACAGAAGTGACTTAGTCAAAAATAGCACTGCCTAACTTTCTGTTCATTTTATCATTAGCAATGAAAATTGTCATAGCCATCTGGATTTTTGGCCAATCTTTTCCATTATTTTACCACTAAAATATTGAGATATAATGGAATACTATGAAATTAATAATTACAATTTATGGCTTTAATATGGTGATTTTTAATATATTCACAGAATTGTCATGCCATCATCTCTATCTTCAAAATGAAATCTCAACTTCCAGGCTTCAATTTGGCACATAAGGAGTTTGGAAGTTGTCACTCTGTTCTCAATAAATAAAAAATTGAACAAACTTAAAATTCATTGACTCCTCTTAGATCTACAAAAAGTTCACAAGGAAAAACTTGCCCGTAAAGTGAGAAGGTGGCAATGTAGAGAACCCCATTTCACCTTATGTCCAAACCTGAGAATTAAAACCTCCTGGGGGACCCCATCACAGGCAGCTCCCACACTGGTGTCTGTTTTATTTTCAGGTGCTCAATGAAATTGTCATAGAGACTAAGAGCGGAAGAATCCCATTGTGTTTCTCAAGGGAAGGGCAAAGCAACATTTAAATAGGCCAAGTATTCCATTCTTGTTAACAAAGCCTGCCATTAAAAAGAACTATTCTACCAGAGTATAAATTGGTAAGTGAAATAGTGGAAATAGGACATTGTCCAACCTTCCCATCCCACCTAGGAGGGAAAACAAAAGGAGAAGTCCACATGAGGCTCAAAGTTCAGAGGTTCATTAAAAAATATAAGCAAATTTAGCCTCCAAAAATGTTTTCTTAATCCCAACACATTACCACCACCTTGTAAACAAGGCTCACTTGTAGCGATGCCTAGCAATGCCTTTACGTAGCACCTCGTATGCAGCTCTCAAAGACAAACTGCAAGTCAATTACAAGCAGAAAGCATGCTTTGAAAAGAGAGTAACTGTCAGGACCAGGCTCAGCTATGACAAAAAATTGGAAACAACTGCAATTAACATGCTAAGAGCTCTAATTGATATAGTAAGCTGTATGCAAAAACAGATGGGACTTGTAAATAAAGAGGAAACTTCCAAGGAAGAATCGAAGAATCTCAGAGAGTGTAATTACTGTAAGAGACTTGAAGAATATCTTTGACGGGCTTACTGGTAGAATGGACATAGCTAAGTAAAAGAATCCCTGAGCTTGGTGATATGCCAAGGAAACCAAATAAATAAATAAATAAATATTAGAATAAAATACCTATGATCTATGAGTCAGTCACAACATATAATGCAGATAGTGAAAACAGCAAGAGAACAAAGAGCAGAGGACATAATATTGTTAAGGGTGAGGAGAATTTCCCCAAATTAATATTAGACGTTAGTTTTCTATTGCAAATGACGTTTCTACACGTGAACATCATATTTTGTTTAACCAGCCATTGGCAGTTGGGCATTGTGGCTGTTTCTACTCTTCTGACCACTAAAAATAATGTTTTTTAGACATACCTTTACAATTTTTGGATATATGTGTGCATTTCTTTGTCTTGAATATCTATCTACAAGTGGAATTGCAAAGTCATTGCTAACTCTAGGTTCAATTTTTTGAAGAATTGCTGAATAGTTTCCCAACCAGCTGCATACTTTATTCCTAACAGCAATGTAAGAAGTCTCTAATTTCTCTGTGATTCTTTGTTATCTTGACTGTGACAATCTGAGTGAGCAAGTGGGTACAAAGTAGAACCCCACTGTAATTTTGATTTGCACCTCCTGAGTTACTATGTTACTAAACATGGCTTCTGTGACCATTAACGAGATGAGGTCAATTTAAGGCAATTAGCAAACATACCCAGAGTAGAGTTTACAGGTGTGTGTGAGAGATTTGTGGACCTGTGAATGAGGGAAGAACGCCCACCTAAGATGTGGGAGGCCAAACCGGGAGCTCGAACTATTATATAAAAAAAAGGAAGAACAATGATCGTTACAGTTTTTTCTTCTGAGAAAGATCTTGCATTCACAATTGTTTGTGGATGCGAGCTTGCTTGCTTCATGCCACAGATCATCACAGATTCACTCTAGTCTCGATTTGCTCTTCAGTCACCAGACTTCATCATGGTTCTTTGAACAACCAAGATCCACAGCCGACTCTCACCGGCTGTCCTGCAGTCTCTGAGGAGTGTTTTACCTTGTGGCCGAACAGCCAACAGACTCTCCTGCTCTTGCACGTGCAGGCCGCCATCTTGGACTATTTCTCTCCTCAGACTTGTAAGCCCTCCGAATAAAGCCCCTTTTCTTACAACTTCTGTCGATTCTGCTTCTTCTACAACCCAAACTAATGCAGCTTCATATACTTCAAGGATTTATATCTTTTTTGGAGGAATGCCTGTTCAAATTCTTAGCCTGTTTTTAATATTGGATGCTTTTTCTTAGATATTCTGGATTCTAGGTTCTTAATAGCTATATCCTCAGCAAACATTTTCTTTTATTTTGTGTGTTGCCTTTTATAATTTAATTTTAGAATACACATTCTTAGGAAGACAACAGACATAAGAAAAATTTTGATTATCCAAGTTTAATTTCTTGCTCAAAATAATTTCTAAAAGAGAGAAAAAAAGGTCCCAAAGCCCAGAAGATAATTAACATTTGAGCACCTAAATGGTTCCTGAAATGTCACATATTCTATCTCATTGCTCTTCACAAAATACTGTCTTTTAAATTTTTCATCTTGTAGATTAGGAAATTGAGGCTCAGATAAATTAGCCAGATTTACAAATTCTCTGAGTCCATAAATGAGCAAGTAGAGGTTTATTTGATGATGTATTTGACACTATCGTGTGTGGCAGTTCGAATGTATTAAAATTCCTTCCTCATTTTCTAAACATTCCTAAACTTGGTCAGAAAAAAAAAATGGTTTGGGGACTCCTGTTTGCCCTTGATGAGAAACTTCTGTGCCCTGCTTAGCCTTCCTCCTGTGGAAGCTGATCAGTGCCTCATGTGCACTCCCTGGCTTTGCACTAACTATTCCCTGGAGACACTGTCACAGATCTACGGCCTCGGGTGGGTGATGGCCTTCACATTTGAATCCTGTGTTCCCAAGGGAGGTAGGAGAGAAGCATTTGTTGGTTAAAATTGTCTCTCGGGAACATAGCAATAAAATATGAATCTGACTCAGAGATTTCTGCCAAAGTGCTTTTATTTCCACCTTACTTTTGACATTTAAATGGAAGGTCACATAATTCAAATGTACATCTTCATGATCTTAAACTCCGTAGAGTTTTCTTCTATGCTTCTGTGTAATCAAAAGTATTAGTAAAAAAAATTGAGTAAAAGTTATCTTGTAAAATAGTGTGAAAATGAAAAGGAGAGAGAAAACAAAACAAGAAAAAGAGGGAAAAGAGAGGAGGAATTTTTCCAGCATTGGGCACTACTGGGGATTGAGTCCAGAACCTTTCCACAGAGCTGAATCCTCAGACCACTTCTTTATTATTGCTTATTTTGAGACAGGGTCTCACTAAGTTATTAAGTTGCCCAAGCACGGCTCAAAATTGCGATTCTCTTGTCTCAGCCATCCAGAGTGCTAGCACTACAGGCATGTGCTACTTTTGAAACTAAATTTTACTTCAGATTTGTATTGTCCCCATTAGAGTAGAGGGAGAGATTGCGTTAACAAAGCTAATGAAGTAGTAGATTCCAATTTAAATCCATCTCACAGCAAAGCCTGTGATATCTTTGGTTGAAGACAACACATAGTGTCCAATGGACTTTGAGTTTATCGAAAGACTTAGTAGATGACAGAGGACAACTGCAAAAAGATGACAGAATAGTTCTAGGTCACATTCTGCCATTAACTTTAAGCACTGGCCACCAGTGATTTCTATTATGAGTATAGTGTTTTGTTGTTTAGCCGCTAAAACTATATCAAAATATTTTAGAATAGAATTATTTTCTCCATGCCAGAGCATATGTGTGAGGATATGAAAAAAGAAATATTTGCTCTCAAGGAATGCTTATTATGGAAAGAGAGGACAGGCAATGCTTGCTAATGTACCTGTGTCTCTAGGCCTCAAGCATACTCATTGTAAAAATGAAGTAATTAGGTAATTTTCCTACAATATCAGCTCCAAAATTCTGTGGTTCTATTTAAGTTAATTCAAGACTTAATTAACAGAGAGAGGAGACTTGGTCAAGGGCTGTATGGAGATAAATGTGCTCCCAACAAGTTCTACTAGAAGAGATATTCTGAAAAATAAATCATGACATAGCAAAGCAGGAGAAAAATATGTGTCATATGCAAGGAAAGACTGGGGAAAATTGCAGAAGATAAAAATGTGGACAAAGAGAAGCGAGTTTGTCTGGAACAGATGGAAGACTAACAAAGGGCCACATGAGTGGTGGGGTGGTGAAGGAGGGGTCTAGGAGGACAATATCTTTAAGAGATCTAAAGGGAATTTTCAATTAGAAACACAAAAGAGATGTTCAGAAATGCACACAGGCAAGTCCAGGAGAGGAAACCCAATTGACCAACCTAACAGCATATCCATACAACCTATAGAATGCAAAATTCAGGTACAGTGGCGATCATATAGGGAAAAAGCTTGTGATGAGGTTGAAAGAAATAGAAAAAATTGCTACTAAGTTGTTGTTTGGGTCTAGAGTGTCCTGCAGAGTCTCATGGACAGCTGTGTGCTGCTAGAAGGTGAGGCCTGGCTGAAAGGGTCAGATGCCTGGTGCTAGACCTGCAGAGGCATGTACTATCTCCACCAGTGCTCTGAGACTTGATCTCAGTCTGCTTTGCCATGAAGAGCTTTCCTCTGGCTCCAGCTCTGCCAAATGTTTCCACCACTACCAGACACCCATAAATGAACTGCGACCTTTTGAAACTGCATGCTAAATCTTTCCTCCCTCAAGTTGTGGGTGTCAGGTATTCTGTCCCAGTAACAAGATGGAATTGCTAGAGGAACACTGTGGTTCATCTTTTCAAAAAGGTTTGAAATTGGAAAATGCCCAACTAGAAATTATTAATGCAAAATGACAACAAATAGTAATATCAATAAAACAGCCACATTCAGAACAGAGGCACTAGGCTATGGAAAAGGAGATTTTTGTCACCAAGTGAATAGTAACAAAATCATAGTTATCAGTTGATAACAGCAGCAACTCATAGTAAGGCATCAAATGCACACTATTATTATGTTGCAGACGAGAAATCTGTATCTCAAGTAGACTATGCAGCATTCCCCAAAGTGTCAGTAACTCACGGAAGTTGTTTTAAGTATGCCACTTAAACACTCAAATATGGCACTTCCTATTAGCCACCAAGGGCAATTTTAAAATTTCACAAATAGCTTTAAGTTGAGCACATCAACACAATTAGTCTATTCTTTATAAATCAACCTGGAGATGATGTGGTAAGCTTATATTTAATGTTACATAAGAACACAAACTATTTTTTAAAGTACAAGATTATTAAGAATGTCTTTCCTGTTTAATTATTTCTTTAGGGAAATGTTCCTGAATATAATTAAAAATTGTATTAAAGCTTTAAAATGTATATGTAATATGTACATGCACCAAATGCCCAAACTGAATGCAATTATAATGTATCACAAACACATAATAATAAAATAATTAAGGGAAAAAACTTTAAAAATAATATCTGAAAAAATATTCATAAAGAGCCACACTAATACTCCAACTACTTTAGCATTGGAGTGCTTTCAAATATGTCCTCCAAATAACAACAACTTTGTGGAAGGAAAATAGGCTAACACATTAAAATACAATTAAGGGTCATATTCAAATATTTTCTTTTTTAGGAAATCATGAACTCTGTATTTTGAAAATATTTTGATTGTTCTTGGTTTCCAGGTTATCTTAACGTCTAATTTTATACCTCTAAAGGTATCCTTTTATTTATTTATTTTTTGTGTTTCCTGTAGCTTGAACATGATGTTCTCATTTCAGCCAGCTTTGTTGTTTCTTTTTAACAGCTTAACATAGGGGGTTTGGATGGAGTACAGTTAAGGGAGAAACTGACAACAAAATTAAGAACTCATACCCAATTTGTATTTACCCAGATTGTTTATCTCACTATCAGCTTATCAACAGAGACTGTTCTTACAGTCATTATGGACATTAAGTTCAATAAGGACACACACAAAATTGTATCACTTCACATTACATATATAAATATATAAAATTATATTAATATTATATAAACAGATATAATATAACAATATATTTATACATTATATATATTATATATTACATTATGTATATTTTATATACATATAGTTAGTGTCATTCTAAATGAATATTCACTATTTTGGGTGAGGTTCTTGACTCAGATAAGACCAAAGAAAGATTCTTGGGCTGATACGAGAGGCACATTAACAAGCCTTTAAACTAAGCTAATGTTCCTACTACAATATAACAGGATAAACCACATAGATTCTTAAACTGTCCCAATATATATCATACACAAATTGTTAGAGATTTTCTTCAATTGATTTTTGCTTTTTTACGTTATACATCACTTATGTATTCAAGGCAAATTTTACTTTAAACACTTAATGAGAATAAGAAACACTTATTTCACTTGTTAGCTGAGAAGGGAGCTAATATTCACCAAACATAAGTGTAAACAAAATGTTGGCTAATTTCATAGTGACAGAAAAATAATGAACACATCTCTGAATCATGCTACTTTCCAGCTTGATAGTTCCAAGTGCAATCACTTCTGGGATATTCCAGCCTTCAGTATGGATGTCGGCAGGTAAGAAACACCTAGGAAAATGCTGGGGGCTCAGAAGCTTGTGAAACACATTTAGGTTGAGTGAAGAAGGTATTTTATTATGAATATCTGCAGTATACATTAGAAATTGGAAGATAACAACTGTATATGATATCCAAGTGCACCTTCATTTGCTTCAAGCAAAAAGTATTTTTTGTTGTTCAATTGACTTTGGATGCAGAAGCCAGTTTGTTAGTTACAGTCAAGATGTTTTCCTAGGGATCTTTGTGAGTATGTAGCTAGTTTTTTTTTTTTTTCCTGCTATTTCAACTTGCACCTGACTTTGCTCATTCCAATTTTCTGTCCAATCCACGCTGCTGCCAAATAATAACCAGGTAAAACCAGGAGAAGTGCAATGGGTAGAAAGTGTGAATGGGTTCTGTTAGGGAGATCCATACCATGGCTGAGCTGACACAAGGACTCAAGAAAAAC
This sequence comes from Ctenodactylus gundi, assembly GCA_004027205.1. NCBI lineage: Eukaryota > Metazoa > Chordata > Mammalia > Rodentia > Ctenodactylidae > Ctenodactylus > Ctenodactylus gundi. The sequence goes on from PVKB01002303.1 coordinate 131,218, forward strand.
ATCTTAATCCAATCTCTCAGGAGGCTGAGTCAGGAGGATTGCTGTGAGTTCAAGGCCAGCTTAGGTTACACAGTGAGTTCAGGACCAAACTGGGCTACAAAGTCTCAAAAAACAAAAAACAGAAAATCCTTCCACCCATCCCATTTGCATTTATAGCACCTTACAAGTAACTACAAGAACATAGTGCCTCATAACGAGCATAAAAGACTGTTTCCATGTCACTTCAGAACTGACACCAAACTCCTACAGTTTGTGTGCACCCTTTGCACTAAGTGTAAGTGAACTCACTTTCTCTTGCTCCCTAACCACTTTACGACCCAACAGCTTTTTAAATTAAAAACTTATATTTAAATGTTTTGTAGCTCATAAACCACTTCTATGTGATTTGCTTTATTTAGCTACCTTCAGCAAACTTATTGGACAATTACGTAGAGATCAGGAAATCAAAATTAAGTAAGAAAGAGAAGTAAGATTTGCTGATGCCTGTCAGTCTTTAAAAACCCGCAAAACAAGTTACTCATTTCCTATGTATAGCAAGTAACACTGAAAATTTAGGTAGCATATTCAGTCACAAGCTAATCAATGTTAAATTTGGCACCTAACATTAACTTTTTGACACTCTGCAGTAATTGTGACCATGAAGGATGATGGAGATCACCTATACCCACCCATATGCAAATCTAACTTATATACGCTAGACTTCCTGAGAACTAACCAACTAGATATGAATTTTGAAAGCTTATACAGTTTACTGTGAGGTTTTTGTCTCTGTTTAAGACCGACTGTTTACTCACTTTAATGTTACAAGTTACCTTCCCTAATTAGAAATTGACCAAGGATCATTTATTATGTTTTAAAAATGACTTCTTGGCTTAACTACATTTAAACATCATATACAGATTCTTATCATCAGTTTGATCATAAACAAAGATGAAAGATTAAATAATTTTTATTATCCTATAATGTGATCAATATACTTAATAGTTACTTACATCTTCATCATATACAAACTGGTAATATTTAAGACAATCTGATGTACAAATAGAAAAACATCCGCAAGAAAATTATATGGGGCTGTGGACGTAGCTCGGTGATTAGATCCTTTGCCTAGGAAGTGCGAAGCTTAAATTGGATCCTCCAGCACTACAAAATAGCTGGGCTTGGTGGCGCATGCTTATGATGCCAGCACGTGGGAGGCTGAGGCAGGAGGATTGCCATGAGTTCTAGGACAGCCTGAGGTAAATAGTGAGGTCTGTAATTGGACTAAACTACACAGAGAGATCCTGTCTCAACAGCAAAACAATAACAACAAAAATATATGAATAAAACAAAAGAGAGCCCAGAGACTTAGGTCCATATTTCTTGTGATTATATAGCATAAAGATATAAAATCAAGAACGCCCATGGTATCATTGTAGTCCTGGCTCTTAAAATCATTATTATAATTTTCAAAGATTACAGAAAAAAATGAGTGAGGGATTTTTTTTTCAGCATAGTTGACTATATGAGAAAAAATGGTTCCTGAATTTGAAAAAAAGAAAGTATAAAGTTTCAGACCATAAAAAACAGCATCTTTAGGTGGGTTACAGACTTAGATGTAAAGAATACAATTATAACACTTGCGGTTTGGATCTGGAGTGGCCGCCAAAGCCTTGAGTACTTATGGATACTGTGTATTGTAAGGATGTAGGGCCTGGCTGGAAGAGGAGGGGGCTTGGGAATTGACCTGGAGGGGCATGTGTTGGTTCTGCCCTTCCTCAAAGATCTGGTTCCATCACGTCATGAAGACCTCTTTCTCTGGCTCCAGCCCTGTCACATGGTTCCATCATTTCCAGCTTCTGGCCAGTGAATGGACTGTGGCCCTCAGAAATGTGAACTAAAATAAATGCTTCCCCCGCTAGAGTTGTGGATGTTGTGTATCCTGTCCCAGCAAGGAGAAAGTACGTAAGACAACATTTTTACTTTTCTTTAGGAAATTATTTTTATTAACTGGGTTTTAGAAAAAAGATTTACTTCTTAAATGAGACTCAAAAAAGGGTATCAAAGAAACAATTAGTAAACTTAAGTGTATTGAAATCATTGGAATGTCAATTCCTGTTCGTCCAAAACCAGCACTAATAGAGTAAGTATACACATTACAGAAATGAAAAAATGAAAAACAGCAAACTCTAATGTACAGATTTCAGAATAAATGCTTCAGAAAAGGAAGAAAATCTAGTTGAAAAATGGACAAAATATTTGAGCAGGAACATTGCAAGAAAGAAAACTGAAATTGATGCTGGAAGTACAAGATGTGTTTACCAGTTTTAGTAGTCAGTTTAATATCTTTTACAGACCCGGAAGACTGGGAAAAGTGTCACCAGCTGAGTTACCATTCTGTTAGTAGTAGTAGAAATTGGTTTAATGGATTGGAAACAGTTTGGAATTAGCTATTAAAGTTGAAGATATATATATATATATATATATATATATATATATATATATATATATATATTATCATCTTGCAAGTTCAACTCTAGAAATGAAATTAATTAAGCCTGTTCGTGTAAACCAAAATACATTCTACGTGAAAGAATACCAATAGCATCATTGCTCTTAATCGTACTCAACTAGAAACCTTTCAAATGTCCAAAGACAGTAAAATGGATAAACAGTGATGGCATATGCACAGGTTGGACATTTTAGTGTAATAAAAGGAAAGACACCCCAGCTCTATTCCAAAATCTTTCACAGATGTAATTGAGTGAATGAAGGTAGAAGATATAATTATACATTTGTATGATTGCATTCATATGAATTTCACCATAGAAGACTGCAAAACTATGTTATTAGGATGTCCACTATTTGGGAAACTATAAAGAAAAATGTTGTATAGTCAAGGAATCGCTGCCTCAAGTAGGAAAAGGAGTGTGGTCAGGAGGAGGCGCACACAGCATCACGAGTTCCAGCAGTGCAGCAACGTTTTGTTTCTTTTCCTGCCTGCTGTCTTTATCACTGCTTATTGTGACCTTGGGTTCCAGTTTGTACTTCTCTGTATGTGTGTCACATTTCTCAATATTAAAAACAATTTAATCAGTCTATGTAAGCAGAAAATCTTCCATAAAATTATTATCAGTAGCAACTTTTGAGTAAAATTTGAGTATAATATAAATTAGGGATGAGGAATTGAAAAGGATAAACCATGAGTTTATTTTCTTGCTGAATACTATATGTAAAACATTTATGGGTGGCAGTTCTGGAAATGCTTTTTCAGTTGCAAGTAAATCATTCCACATAATAATTCCCTAGAAATTATAGAATGACAATACAGCTGTATTGTTGGTGGAAAAGCCCACAGGCAAATCATGATGAGGGAAATTTTAATTAATCAGCATGTTTATTTTAGTATGAATTATACTCTCACCACTTCCTGTGTTCAGGCTCTATTATTAATATTTCTATGATGACATGTCTTCCTTTCAAGATCTGCTTCTCTCTTTGTAGTCCCAGGTCTTTAGAGAAATGTTATTTTTCTACGCCTCATAAGAGTCTTTTGCAAGAGATTTTCTAAAACAATAAACAAATAGACCCTTCTGAAATATATAAAAAATAAAATTATGGGCAGCATGACAACAGATTTGGTCATAAAACCCGAAGCACATTATTCCAGAACTAAAACATATTTACACATTAAATAAGGCCATTATGGACAAGCACACAGAAAATAGAGCTGTCCTAACACTGTAAATGGAAACCAGCTCTTATCTCACTTGACACTTACAGAATTCTTCACCTACCACCATCCAGGGAAACAGAAAATAACTAAATAACAAATAAAAGTGTTCTTTGTAGCACCCTTTCCATTTCAAGAACAGATATACTCCTTTTACTCTGGTTAGTGGGTCATGGTCCTAGCAAACCAACCAACTAACCAAACAAAAAGGATGATTCTCCTGTAAAGAGAGTAAATTTTGGGCCCTTCAGCTGTGTGCAAGGACAGCTAACATTCGCTTGTCACTTAAAAGCTGACAAAAGCTTTGCACACATTTTTATTTAATATTTATAAATTTGCATAAGCAATATTTTGCATCATTGAATTTAAAGCACTAAAAAAAAAATCCTGAGTGTCTGGTACACTATAATCATTTTGTACAATGCATGTGGAAAGAATAGAATTCAACACCAGGAGCCTCATTTCAGAGGTCGCCCTGAAACCACAGTATCATATGAGATGACATACAGTTTCCCATGAGCTTAGGGTGTCAGCTGATCTCACAAGACTTCCTGACACTTCTATAAATGCTTTGAATGCTTTGCTTCAATGATAATCACTAAAATAACGTCTAGACAGTATCTTTAAAAACTCCAAGAAATTCTGGTAGATTTTAGAGGCACATAATTTATTTCCAGAAATCTTATCCATAGGGAGTCTGGTAGAACCAAAAAGGATCAGAAATTTTTCTGAAGGCTTGAATTAATGGAAATATTTATAGTCATCTAAAAGTTAAGTGTGTTTCCATCTAAAAGCACAACATTTGTCTACCCCGGTGTGTCTCTTGGCTCCCTTGATATTGCACTTTTCACTTGACTGTTGCTCACCTTTATTCACTGTCTGTTTCCCACATTTTCAGGTGCCCATAATTAACAATGGTCCAAATTTTTGAAGTAGAAAGTGTCAACACATGGATTCCAAATTCTATAACACATCATAGAATTTGGAATTCATATATTAAAATAAGTAAGTAAATAAATAAATTCAACCAACAAAAAGCAAATCTGTAGGAAAACCAAAGCAAAATAAAATTCAATAAATTTGAAAATGGAGATAAAATAAGAAATGTTGACATTTGGAATAAATTACCCTTCAGAATGTATAATAAAACATTCACACTTTAAAAAGTTTCAGCAATAAAAAAAAAACATAGATTAGAAATTGCATGCTGTTGTGAGTACCAGGATGAAATCTTATACCATCCCTGCGGGTCTCCTGGTTTCCTGGGTGCAAATCGTCCCTTCACTAACTGTATCCATGCTGAATGCACTTCGCACCTGCTACTTACTTGGCAGCCAGCCAGGTGAGCTACCACAAATGGAATCTTGCAATCCCCACCTGTCTCACCGGGATGCAAATCGTCCCTTCACTCACTGTTTCCCTGTTGTATGCACTACCCTCCTACTACTCACTCAGTAGCTAGCCACATAAATTATCAGACCGACTACCACCATCTCACATCTCTTGAAATCAAGTAACACTTATTTTATCTAATAATGTCTCAAAGCACAATAGTAGCAAAGCTGACAATCCGCATGTGTAGGATAGAAGCCACAAAATGTTTCTTTTTAAGTGAAAAGGTAAAGGCACTTGACTTGCAGAAAGAATAAAAGTATGCTGACATTCTTAAGATGAAAGGTAAGACTAAGTTATGAAGAAGGTTGGAAAGTATTTCTGTGTACTGCCGTTGGTATTTTTCCTAATTGATTTAAGAACTAAGACAGCCAGAAACTCCAAGCTCTCATATTCCTAGTCCCTTGTAGAAGGTCTGATATGTAGCAGGCACAACAAACAGATCCAAGATGCACTATTAAGCAAGAAAGTAATTGCGCTTAATACTTTCGTGTCAAATAAATGTTAGGTGACATAGGAGATTTTTTAGAGAGAATTTTATTTTTCACAAGCATTTAATGAAGTGAAATCCTCATGTTTGTTTTAAGATTGCTTATGAGATTAATTTTGCATGCAAATACCGGTGGTCACACAGAGAGTTAATGGTAATACCAAAGTCCAAACAGAATTTTCTGGCTCCTGAGACCTCCCTTTGAAACTCTAAACTTTCATTTTTGTGTTTTAAAATCAGTACTTTTTATTAAACGCAGGTGATCATATTCAACTGGTGGTATTTATATGACTTTATGATGATGAGCTCTATTTAAGCCAGTATGTATAAATATTTCTTGAAATATACCCATGTTCATAGCAGCACAACTAACAATAGCAAAAATATGGAAGGCACCAAAATACCCATCAACAGACCAGTAGATACACAAAACGTGGCATTTATACACAATGGAATACTATGCATCAATAAAGTCCAATAGTGTGGAGGATTTTGCAGGCAAATGGAAGAAACTAGAGAACATCATGCTTAGTGAAGTGAGTCAGAAGCAGAAGGTGAAACATCGAATGGTCTCTCTGATATGAGAGACCCAGATCACAACTCCTATGGAACTTAAGATGAAAGACAAAGTGAAAGAGGGAGGAAAGGTTGGGGAGGAAAGAGGAAGGGGTGGGTAGGGGAGGGTCAAATGGAGAGTGGGAAAGCCCTTGTCACCTTGACAAGATACATATGTGCACAAAATGCTCAACTCCATTATAAACCTTGAATTTTGTACGTATACATACCAATAAAATGTGGGGGGAAAATAAAAGTTCTGATACTGCAAAAAAAGAGAAATAACTTAATTTTCCTAGATGTTGATTTTTCAAAAGTAGACTCTTCCTATCCCAACCTCAACCTTCTTTTATAGCAACATTTGTGAAGAGTTTAATAATTATTATTCTTTCTGGGGTAAAAAGATTTAATAGTTGAATGTTGAAAGCAAGTTCCTGCTATGTATCAGATATTAAGTATAATGGCAGTGGAGTCACAGGCAACACAAATTACTCCTCTGAGATGTATTCTTTAATTTTTTTATATAGTTCTGCCAGTTGTGGTGCATAACCTGTGCTCCTAGCACTCTGGGAAGCTAAGGAAGGAAGATATGCATGTTTTAAGTCCATTTAGTGACTTAGAAAAATCTGTCTCAAAATTAAAAAAAAAAAAATTAAAAGGGGCTTGAGATGTAGCTTGGTGCCAAGACCCTGAGTACAATCCCTAATATTGCACATATATAGAAAATAGTTCCAATCATCCACAAATACAAGTCTTAATATATTTGAAAAAAAAGAATGATTCAAAAGAACACTCTACTTTGAGAGGAAAAATAACACCCCTTAACTATGTTGAATGGTTATACATATCATCTAGATGTTGTAAGTCTGATTTATACAGAAGCAGCTATTTTTACTGTAGCTAGTGTTCCCCATACAGTATAACTTTCTGTACGTTGTTTTACATAAGAAATTTAAGAAGCATCACCAGAGCTGCGGGAACAATTTCACACTTTAAGCGAGAGCTTGGGGAGAAACATCAAAACAATGTATTCAAAATAGATTTTTAAAGAGAAACTACTGGTTTCTAACTTGGAAACCATTTTCCTCCAAACTTGGTCACAACAATGTGAAATTTTGAGAAATATAAAATAGTTTTTCTCACAATGGTAAAATTCAAAGTACGTCCAAAGGGCAATAGTCACTAAATATTGCTCAGCAAGAATTGCTTAACCATCCCAGCTCAGAGATTCTGGGATTAAATTATGTTGTGAATAAAACTAACGAGACTGCGATAATGCCAAATCATGAGGTTCACCAGGAGGTGCTGGTGTCTGTTTTTCATTCTTTCCTTTACCCCCACTCTAGTGGTTCCATAACTGAAATACATGAAAATTAAGAATCATCCATAGAAAACAATGCAACAGAGGAAGAAGAAATTAAACACTTTGTTCTAGGAGATGGCAAATTATCCACCATGGGGTATACTGAAGCAAAGAGCGGGTAACCACTGCTCAGGACATCCTAGTGCAATAAAGACTGGGTCATCAGTGCAGTCCTCATCTGAGTCTGAGGGTCTGGATTCCGTGGTTCTTTTATGCTCCTTGCTGTTCATATCTAGGGTGACATCTCTATCTTCTCTTTGCTCCCTTGTGAAGGGCAGGATTCACGCCCAGGCATCGAAATCCTGCTTGATTGGAAATCAGCTTTTTGAACCTAAGATGACCTCTATCTAGAAGGAAGCTCAAAATGGAGTATAAAGGAAAAAAAAAAAATAAAACCTTTCTACCTGAACTTGGAATTCTGTCCACAGTGCACCCACCTTGGTTCTCCAGTTCTGATTCACTATCTACAAGCACAATCTAGTTAAGAGAAGGCTTGGAATTTAAACTAAGGTCTAATTCCAAATCTCATGTTCCTTTTTTACCACTCATCACCCATTATTCTAGGTTTTTGGCAGATGAGTAGCGGCATTTCAATTAGTTGCTGCTCATGTCCTAGCCCAGCTTACAGCCTGGCGAAGGCTGCCTCGCCTGAGTGCGCAGAGGTCAGGAACATGCTGTCACTGCTGACAAGACTGTCTGTCATCCAGGCTAGCACTGATGCCTCCAGCATATCAGCTGAATTTTGTCAAAGAGATGAAACTGTTTTCCTGCTGATAACATCCTGCACAAAGGAATGAATTTGCATGCCCTGGCTGAACTGGAGCATCATAGAAATACTGGATTAAAGAAGAGCATATCTTTGAATCCTTGAATTTACAACTTATATTTTTAGAAAGGAAAACAGAGCCTCTCAGCAAAGTCTAGGTGGTACAAAGCAACTAGGACTAATGGTGGGATTAGAGCTCCAGCCCGAGCTGGTTCTACAGCCCAGTTCTTCCACCACAACACACAGGAAAGCTTTGGGTCAGAAACCTCTATTTGGGTCAGATTTTGCGACCAGCAGCAGAAATAAAATAAGCTTAATATACTTGGTATGAAATCAGAGTGTGCAGATTCCAGTCTTGGCCCCTTAGAATGTTAGAGTCCACAGAAAGAGCTGTAGGGATGCGGAAGTCCCCTGAATGTAAACATGTACTTTAAGAAAATCTATACTGCAAGCAGAAATCTCAAAGGAATTTCTAATCTCAAAATTTTAAGGAAAATTGCCATTGTTTTCTAATGACATATTGCCACAAACAAAGGAATACTCTGAAAAAGATTAATGACAAGACAATTAGTTGGATTTCCCAGCAGCACATAAACTGGGCGTGCGGGCACATGACTATAATCCCAGCACTGGGGAGGCTGAGGCAGGAGGATTGCTGTGAGTTCAAGGTCAGCCTAAGCTACGTAGTGAGTCCAGGCCAGCCTGAACTATAGAGTGAGATCCTGTCTCAAAAAAAAAAAACATAAAACAAACAAAAAACAAAAATTACTCACTGTATTTTGTTGTCACGTTTCACTTAGCAAGTCTTTATAGCATTTCTGTCAAATAGAAAGACTACGGTGTGTCTTTGTCCACTTTATCTACTGATTCTGGCACTGTGAGGCGCCTGGATCTTCCTCAAGTCAAAATGATCATGAAAGATAAGTACATTGAACCAATTCAGGACATGGAAGTGGTCACAACAGCATAGCTAAAAACACTCAGAACTGCTCCAGAAGATAGCAAGAATGATGGGATGAATGTTTTCAAAGCAAAAGAAAACATTTTCAGGGAGCCTAATGGAAATATATCTTATTTTAATATTTTTAATGCTTTAAAAAACATTACCGGTACTTTCTGACCATACCTCCGTTGCAGAAATTCTTACCCATAGGCTTGGTCTTTCCTTCTCCTTAGCCTCGATCTTTCCTGCTTTGTCTGAATCATTTGGTGGATTAGGGCACTGTACTCTGATTAATTTATACTTCTGATATCAATGAAATACAGATGTAATGTGTTCTACAATGATTATATTGATTCTTGTCAAAGAGGCACCTTTCTCCTCGTTGATCTTCCCTTGTGAACGTAAAGCTACGTGACAACTTGCATTCATTGGATGAAACACACCAAGTAACCCTTCTGGACTAACGCTGACTTAACCTTATCATGAAATTTTGAAAGTTTTGTTCCAGGCTTCTAACCCAAATAACCTCTTCTTAATGGGCATATATTACAGCTTTACACCCACACGATTTTCCTAATACCTAGACTCACGGCTCCAAATAATAGATTTATAAGCAAAGAAGTGAAATGGTTCAAGTGTGCCTTCAAGACTCTTTTTGCTTCTTGTTGATTTGCAGGAATTATTTATTTTCTACCAAGGCAATTTAAATTATTAATGGCATCTTGCTATGGTTCTCCTAGCTGTGGGATAGAAGCCCGGAAGCTTGTTTTCTCAGTGACTAAGGACTATTTTAGGAATGTTGGAATTGGCCTGTTTTTGCATTGCATGGCCTGGTATGTCACGCTGATGACCTCTCCTATGGGACTCATTCCTTTCAGCTGCTGGGATCTGACTGTTCCAGGTCAGGCCCTAGCTAAAGAAAGTTCTTCTAGTCATGTCCTATCAACAGTTTGAGGGTCTGTAGGCCAAAAATCTAAGCCCATGTGGAGTCCATGTCTGCTCTTCCATACCACTGTCTGGAAAGTTAAGACTCTGGGGACCTGCCAAAGAGATTCTCAATTTCTTAACAGAAAGGGGTATAATGTATCATTATTCCATAAGTTTCATAGTAAGAAATATATTTTAAGGATCTCTTATTCTTTTCTTTTTTATGAAGATATAAACTACATGCATATTTATGATATATAGTGTGAGGATTTGACACATGTATTCAGTATGTGATGATCAAATCAAGGCATTGAGCACTTTCAAGTCCTAAAACATTAACTTGTATTTTGATCTTTATCTATTCTCTTTCCCTATTCTTCTTCTACATCATCCTTCCCAGTATCTATGACCACTGCTCCACTCTGTTCTTCCATTAGATCAATATTTTATTTACCACAATTAATTGAGTGATGTACTCTGAAGAGTGCATGAAATAATAATTATCATAATATCCCGACAATAATTTATCAATGAGCATTATTTCTGGCAGTTGTCCTCAATATAAAACATTGGCAAGACACACACATTTAAAACAAAACAAAACAAAACAAAACAAAAAAAACAACCAAGTAGATAAGGACAAATTTACAAATACTTTCAATCTCATGATCCGAGTCCAGATTGTTTGTACTGAATTATGTTCATACTGGCATTACATGTGTGACCCATTTTCTCTGCATGCTTATCAGGGATTGATGTAGTCTCAGTGCTTCTAATTTTTGCCATTCTGATCCATATGTAGAGATATTTCACTGTGCTTTTAGTTGTGTTTCCTTAATGGCTAATGATGTCAAACACTTTTCTCATGGTTATTTTTCTTCTGTATATATTTTTCAGTGAAATGCCTGTTCATTTTCTTTTTGCCTACTGTTTTGATTTGGATCTGGAATGTACCACAGAAGCCTCATGCATTCGGATTTTGTGGAATACACAGGGAACTCCATGCTGCTAAGAGATGGGGCCTGCCTGGCTAGCTGGAGTACAGGGAGGGCAAGGAAGGGAGGACCAGGAAGGGGCAAATAGTTGGAGCTTGGCTCAGAAGGGGTAGAACAAGAGTACAAAATTTTTAATTTTGTGGAGATGTAAAATATCAATATTTTCATGAATTATACTTTTTAGTATCAAAATAGATCTTCATCTAGAACATGAACATTTTATGTCCTATATCTATGATCAGTTTTGAGTCCATTTCTGTAAAGTGTAAGATTTTGATTATGGTTTGATTTTAACATTTTTTGCTTAGAGAGGTCCAGTGGTTACAGAGCCATTAAAAAAGATTATCTTTCCTCCACTGAATTGCTAGGGATCTTTTTGAAAACATATTAGGCATAGTTGTGTGGGTCCATCATAAGTTCTTTATCATGCTTTGTTTATATAAATATCTATTTCTTCACCAAGATTACATGGTGTCAGTTATTGTAGCTATATAGTAAGATATCATACAAGGCACAGTTTTTCTCTCACTTTATTCTTTTTGAAGATTGAATTAGCTATTCTCTTCCAATATTATTCCATGTAAATTTTACATTAAGCTTGCTTGTATTAGTGTAGCTAGTAATAAGATACATTGATAATAACCTATATTATTGTAGAATATTTGTTTAAAACTAATGGCCTTCCTTTTTATAATTATTGTTATTAAATAAAAAACAGTATTATAAACATCATGTGTTGCATATATACACATTAATAAAATGGGGGAAAAATAAAGCACATCAAAGGTTTAAAAAGGGCAATATTGAGACAAAGAACGTAGCGATTATCTTTATTAGAAACAAGCTTTGTGCTTCTGTTATCATGCATCTACTTTAAGAACAGAGCATTGAGACCAAGTAACACTTTGGGGCTATGTGACACGGTTCAGAAAGACTAATCATGGCATCTTATTTTGGGCAGGTGTGCATATATCATGCTCAGAATAGCAAAGCAAAATTGGATACAAGAGCCGAGTTATTCAAAGCTGTCATTTGCCTTTCCTATTTCAGATTGTGGTGGCCTTGTGAGAGGACTAGTATCACCCGAGCCTTCCCTGGGCCTAGGATAAGGACAGCAGCTAAAAGAAGACAGCTCTGGATTTTCTGTGCTGTCATTGTCAGAATATCATGTGTTCAAGCCAGAACAGAAATTCAGCAATTCCCTATTTTTTTAAATTATATGCTAAATAAATCTCTTCCAAACAATTCCATTCTCTGAGTCTTTTATACTCTATTAATGAATAAACTCTGGTTGGTGTTCAAAGTACACAATTTTGGAGGTGATTTCTCAGCTCAGAGCCAGAATCCCCTGAAGCCTGTCATGTTTTCAGTGTGCTGTCCTCTGTTTCCCAGCTAACTCCAACTGTGACCATACCAGAAATGAAGGTGGAGCTTCAGTCCTGTCTATTCTATTATCTCTCACAGAAGTTTGGCATCTGAATTAGGGTACATGATCCAACCTAAAGACATGGCAACCCGGCAGCCAAGGCTGGCAACTAGAAGGAAATTATCTTCAGCCAACACTCTCTGACTCCACTTGAACCAATTTTCTGAGAACAGAGATAAGTAATACCGAGTTTGTATTTTGCCAATAGAAAAATGCATTAGAACACGTGGGTATAACTATCCTTTTAAAATATTAGGAGAAAAGAGAAAGGATCTTTGAACCAGTGAATATGGAGAAGGATAAATTATGTCTGGCAAAAAAAATGTCTTAAGGATATATTTCCAAATTGAGAGGTGTGGGTGGTTTCCTGGGACCAAAATGTACTACATGTGTTATTTTATGTTGGTTTTGTTATTTTTTTCATGCTGTTATCTCCGAAAGACATTATTTAATTATACAGCATGTAGGAAGCTCTATTAAATAGCTTAAAATCTACCTTCAGTGTCTCCTTATATTTTTGTCCTTCCATACCCTATACATTGTATGTTGTTGATTCTTATCTTTCACTCTTCTAGTCAAGTTTTAATCAGCAATGAATCTACAAAATGCATAATATATAAGTACACAGAAAAAATGATATGAGAGGTTGTCTTGTTGCATTTTAAAATACATAATTTCAAGAGTGCTTATTTTAAGAAATCTATAAGACATAAACAAGGCTTTAAAAAGAGATTTGTTGGCTACTAAGAGGAAAGCATACCCAGAAAGTTCTGAGAAAGAACTGGGTTATTTTTGCAGCCCAGAAGCTGAACTAAACCCGACATAGCAGGGTGATCCTGATCCCCACCTCACAGTTGTTATTTGCTTCCTTGAACACCAGATCCACCGGTAGAAAATTTGGCGAAGGAAGGAGAGGGAACAAGGCACTGTTCTTCTGCTTTGTTCTATGGAACTTCTAATTCAACATCTTTCATGCTTAAATCCTCTCATTTTCTGAAATTCCTCCCTTCCCTTCCTTTACTCTGCAGGCTTCCCCTCAGCATCTCCTGCACAGGGTGAGCTGGCTGGTTGGAAGGCGTCACAGGGTCACCCGAAGGTCAAGGACTCCCCCCAGGTTCTTAAAATTAAGGCCTGTTAGTTGCATTTGAGTCAAGATGGCTTCATTTGCCACATCTGGTGAAGTCCTCTTTTTGTCCTTCACTAACTTGGTTTACTGAGACCAGAATTGCTTAAGCATTGCCAGGAAAATCGAGAGGAAGAACTGATTATTTATGTACTACTTAACAGCTAAATTTTCCAACTGAAGATATTTAAAAATGTCAAATATGCTATTATATTCCCTTTTGCTGAAAACTGCATGTGCTTCCCTATATAAAAATATATATATACTCACCTTATTTCAAACTCTTCTTGAGCTGGGTGGTTTCTACTTAGGTCATGTTTCAACTTTAGGTTAATTGGCTATAGATATAGAAAAGAAATTTGAGATCGTTCTTCTTGCTATTCTAGGGAGTTTGTGTCAGAAGAGTAAGAAAACCAGTGATCATTTAAGATGACACCTATGGGTTACATTGTATATGCCAGATTCTCCTTTAAAAGCTTACATTGTTGTTGACCATTTATTTCTTAGAAAAATCTTACATAATTAGTTATCCTCAAATCATTCTTCTCATTGTACATGAGGTCAGGAGGCAGAGGACGTGGTGGGGGGGTATTGTTGGAGATCACACAGCATGGGAAGATGGGACTGAGAATAAAACACCTAGTTCACTTCTGAGAGCATATTCTGAACCTCAGTCTCACACTGTCTTTCAGGAACATGCATAGAATACTTGTGAACATTTCTTTCAAGGAAATATAATATTTCACTGTGGCTGTTTGAAAATTCATTCTCCACGTATTTTCTATTTTTGGCTTTTAAATGAAATTTTTTCATTATGATCCCATTAACATAGTTTTTACTCATAAAATCATGATGTGGTGTTTCATACTCAACAGTGCAAGAAGCAAGGAAATTTTACAATTTGATAACAGATGTCTGTAGTGTATAAGATAATCTACACAAATTGCAACAAGATGATCTATAACTCTCTCCTCCCTCTCCCTGAAACTCCACCTCTCAGAGCCCCTGAGCCCTCTCCACGTGGACCTCTCAGAAGCACTGCAAATCTACCTTCAGTGAACACACCACCAGGCTTCACCTCGCAAACAAGCCCAGTCTGCTTTCCCATTTAATGTTTCTTTCTTGGTGCAATTCCTAATTAAGGAGGGAAGAGGAGTTGTTTTACTTTTTTTCCCTCTGTTTCCCCAAATAATACCTCTAAAATATTTTAATGTTTTCCCATCTATCTCAGTACCAAGGCCTTTTTGAAACCCTCATCAATTTTTATTAGACATCCTCAATAATGTCTTAGTTGTCATTTCCAACCTAAGTTTTCAGATACCTGCCAAATAAGTTTCCTAAAACCAACCTCTAGTATGCTTTTCACTTGCTCCAACTTTGTCAGAAGCAACGAAGACCTTCAGGATTAGGTCCAGACTATCACTCTTCTAGGCTCACCTCCAGATTATCCTCCAGACACTCTTTTCATTTCGTCCACATCATGGCACTCAGTCTCTCCACAGGCCAAATATCCCTACAACTCTGTGACTCAAGTTCATAACCTCGTAGATGCCAACCACTCCTTAACTGTATGACAACAACTACTCTCCCTCTCCACCCTCTAAACCTCGGGCAGATCAACTACCACTTCCAGGAACATTTTCTCTTTGAAACCCTGTATCTATGAAGTAGGTTAAGTGCACATTTTATGATGCTATTTTATGGATGTTACTTGTTTATCTATACAATTTAATCACACTGTTTTTAAAATAACTAATATTGTCATTGTGAGGTCTTGGAAAACAGGATGTGTGTTACTTATTTCTGCCTCCAGGTTTTGCTAGCACATTGTAAGAGCCCAATACATGTTGTAGAATTGCAGTAAAATGTTAAAAATGCTTTAGAATAGCATTAGTCAACACATATATGGTTACTTTTTGTGAAAAACAAAAATAAGAGCAAAATGATAAAAATTGAATATATGAGAAAACAACTCAGGATGGCATGGCACTTTGTACATACATCCTTTATGTATGTATGTTACATCCATCAAGAAATAAAGATAGCATCACAATTATTAGTATAAATCCACTCTCATCTCTTTTCAAACTGCCCTGGAAAAGCTCTAGGCTCCTCACACATTTCTCCTGAGTAGTTATGGGAGACTAAGGCAAGTGTGCTAGATAAACTGTGAGCTCTTGACAACCTGTGGTAAACTCCCATGCTTCTCCTCTCCTGTCACAGGTTGTCTTGCTAAGTTCCTGTTTTGGCTCATGCCTCTTGATGTCACAGTCATCTTTGGTTTGAAAAGATAGTATTTGTGGCAGAAAAACCAAGGTCCAATGCTCTCCCCTCCAAAGGGCTGGCCGTGAAAGTCAGTTTGGATTACCCAACAGGCAAGATAAACAAATGCTTAGAACATTACCACCACCACCAACAACAACAACAACAACAAAAACAGGCACTAGAAAAAAAGTTGACAATTTTACATTTACTATTTAAAATATTGCTATAATTTTATGGCAAAATTGGGACTTCCACTTCAATATTCTTATATCTGTTCATCAGATTGAGCTTTTATTTTTATTTCCTTGTGGGAAAATAATTGCAATTGCTCTAGTCCCAGAGAAGTTAGAAATCAGAAGACAGCCTATTGGCATTAATGGCCACTGATACTCAGGCAGCAGCTGCTGGTGCCCAATTGAAAGATGCCAACATCTGTGCTGATGACATTCCTCATATTGGAAGCCCAAACACGTACTTGAAAATTTCCAAATCTTTTATGTTTTCTATTTTTATTGGGAAGATAATTCTTTTTCTTTCCCCAGTTTTTTTAAATTGGCAATTACTCCAAATGAGACAATAAAAACTAGATGGGCACTAGAAAGGCAGAAGTGGGTTTGTGTGCTAAGTGCAAGCCTGTGACACCATCCAGAAGGGAAGATTTACAGTGCTAGTAAGGGACCCACGTGGAGGCATTAACAGAGGTCTCAGAAAGTGTAGGCATATTGAGTCCTTGCTCCAGGTTCAGAGCCCAGAAAGACAGAACTAAAAAACAAACAGAGAACTGTACTTAAAAAAAAAAAAGAAAAACAGAGAGAGATAGGCCTGTGCTTCCTGATGGCCTTTCTCATAGAATACGTTGTGTATTACTGAAAGGTACCATCTGCTTTCTCTTCTATAACTGGCTCTGGGAAGGCTCATTCCAGGCAGGATTAGAGCAAGGGTCAGTAAACTTATGTTCCACACGAGAGTATTCTTCTAATTTAAAAAATTCTAAATATGTTGAGAGGTCATTTTTGAAATAAATACAACGTTTTCTTTTTGTCAAACTCTAGTTAACAATGATATCTTTCCCTGAAGTAAGTGGCTAATCAAGTGTTACTCTAACAATCTGATGTCAGAATTCTGAAATAAATAAGACTTGAGGAAGAGCCAAGAAACACTTAAAACCTCCAAAAATAAAGTTTGCCACATATAAGCAACATCTAGATTGCCATAGTCGGAAATCAAGTAGCAGCTACAGAAGTGAATTGATGAATAAAATCCTGACCCAATTATTCTATATGTAATATGCAGGTGGTCTCATCAGTTGATGGTAGAAAGTGGGGATGAGTTTGAGGATATTTCCTTCTAATCCCCATCTCAGAATATCCCTCAATTTTATTAGGTCAGTAGGGAAATTAAAAAAAAATCCAACGGCAATGATTTTTCTCATTTAAAGGCAGAAGTGGCAATGATGGTAGCATCGAGTGCCAAGTTTGCTTTGGTCCTTTCTGTAGGCCATCTGCTCTTCCCTTTGTGCTCTGCATAGCAGAGTGTGCTGAGCTCATTGAGCAAAATACACGAGAAAAAGCAAAACACACTCTATTTCATTGAATCCCAAACAGTGAAGATACTGAACCTTGCTTTTTTATGAAGTTATTTTTTAATGATAAAACCGGTTACCTACAGAAAACTCCTGTGTTTCATATGCTCCATTCATCTGGGTAAAAACTAAATCTCCTGCTATTCAGACACAAATAAACATTCATTAAAACACACACACTTAAACATACCAACGTTTTTTTTTTTTTTTTTAGACAGCACTTTATTTCTCTATCATATAATAGCTGGAGAGGTGTTTTCCAGAGTCAGCTGGGAGGCTCTGTCATCTACACATTTTGATTGCTTTATTATTTGTGTCCTGCCAGATGGAAGCCATGGCTGAATGTGATAGAAAAGACAGAGTGCCACACAGAAATTGAAGGCAGTGTATAAAATCTGGGCAAAGAGGGAGTCAGAGGGGCAAGCAGACAGTAGCATTCCCCAACTTTCACCTGCGTACACGCAACCTTTTTCACTCCTTGCGAGCTACACACTATTCTCCTAGGCTACCTTACAGTCACATAAAGTCATGCATCTATTCAAACAGATAAGGTAGAGAAGACTCTGCAGAGGCAATCTCCAGGTCATCCCCTTACATATGTTTACTCAGCACTCTTCTCTTTCTAATGCCTCAAAAATAGATACAACTGAAGAAGCTACAGGTTCAAAACACAAGAGCTAGAACTAGCCCTAACACATGTAATTTTGGAATGCTCACATATATGACACCTAGCAAAAGTTCTTAACCAAGACATTAGGGATAATGTCTATGTCCCTCTCTTGGAAGAGTTTGTGACTTCTTCAGCCAATGTGATACTGTGGCCAGAAGAGGCCATGTGATTTCTACCTGGCTTTTCTCAGAAGGCTCCTACTCCAGATGCTCCCCACTGAAATCCCACTGCTGTGCTATGCTAGGGACACGCTCTGTGGAGAGGTAGAATGAAAGTGTTTGGATGGTAGCCCCAGAGAAGCTGAGCCTTAAATCCTCCTGCCCATGTACAGGCATCTCAATAGAGAAATATCTGGACATTTCTGGTCCTCGGCCTTTTACTACATGCCCAGACATTCAGGTCTTCCAAGCTCAGCTCCAGATACTTTGGAATGAAGCAATGCATCTCCTTTCTGCCCTATTCATATTTTGACCTATACTATCTACTATGAACATATTGGAAGCTGAGAATATTTTCAAATGTCCTTACTAACACAACTAAGCCCGTACCTCACTAAAAATATCACAGGCAAAATGAATTAAGTCATTAACGTATCAAACCAAAGCAAGATGATTTTAAAATAATCTCAAATGTTAACTGGCTTTATCCATCAATACCAAAGCAAACAGGAGATTACTGCAATTCTATCAACTACTGTTCAGATTGTCGTATTAATGGAGACTATGGGAAAATTTGATTCTTTAATAGTTGGATCACAGGATTTTGTCAAGATTGCTGGACTGAGATCTTTAAAACTTAATCTTTTTTTGTCTATAACTTTGCTCAGAGGTCTAAGGTTGGTTAATAAAACATAGTGTTTGGTATATACATATACAATAATAAAATTGTAATTGAGAATTTTCCTGTTAACCTTATCTTTGGGCTGGCACATAGCTCTTTTATCATTAGGTGACAAACTAGTTTCCTCTGAGTATGTCTTTGGGTCTCTGTAAGCATGTCGCACTGACAGTACTCACTGCTATAGGGCCCACAATAGTATATTCTAATACCATGAACTCATAACTCCCTTCTGAGAAGGGACGATCTCATTTGTGTTTCATCTTTATCTTCAGCAGGATGGAGACATACATCGTAAACATCATGCTGCAACTTATACCTGTATCTGCTCCACAGAGATAAACGTAAATTGCAATATTTTCCTGAGCCATGGTGCTCCACTTTGGAAAAGAGAAAAAGAGGCCATATTCAATGAAATTGTCCTCCTGGAGATCGTCACCATCAATAGGTCAATGCAGGGACTTGACAAATATGTTATTTAGTTTCTCGAAGCCTCTCTTTTCTCTCTACCAGGAGACAATTGACTCTTCACTGCATGTCTCCCAAAAGGGTAGCAAGGAAGGAATTGAAGGGTAGCAATGGAAGAATTCTTAGCTGACATAGTAAGAGACCGTTTCCCCATAAGTCAGGAACAAGACAAAACTATCCACTCTTGCTAAACTTATTCAATATAATACTTAAAACTCTAGTCAGAGCAATCAGCCAAGAGAAAAAAATAAGCAGAGTGCAAACTGGAAAGATTTAAGTTAAACCAGCCTTATTTGCTGATGATATGATTCTTTACATAGAAGACTACAAACTTCACCAAAAGACTCTTACAACTAACAGATTCAGCCATGTTGCAGGACACAAAGTTAATGCCAAAAAATCAATAGTATTCTTATGTGCTAACAATGAAATCCCTGAGGAAGAGATGAGGAAAACAAGCTCATTCTCAGTAGCATCCCCTCCCACAAAATATTAAATACCTAGGAATAAATCTAACCAAGAATGTGAAAGTCTTTTACAGTGAAAATTGTATCATTCCGAAAAAGGACATTAGAAAATGGAAAGGCAGTCTCTGTTCCTAGATAGACAGAACTAATATTGCCAAAAAGTCCACACTACTGATTGACAAAGCCAATGAAATTCCTCTCAAAACAACAATGGCATTTCTCACAGAGCTAGCAAAAAAAAAAAAAAAAATCAATCCTAAAATTTGGACGGAATCAGAGGAGATCCAGAATAATTAAACCAGTCCTAAAGCAATGAGACTAAAACAGGTGATGCCATGATTCTGGACATCAAGTTATATTTGAAAACAACAGTGACTAAAAAAAGAAACATATGGCATTGGCACAAAAACAGACAGGAGGACTAACGGAACAGAATGGAGAAACCAGAGACAACCTCGAGCACCCTCAGCCATCTGCTCTTTGACAAAGGGGTCAAGGAAACACACTGGAGAAAGAAATCCTCTTTAACAAATAGTCCCGAGAAAACTAGTTACATACACACAGAAGAATAAATCTGGACCCACACGTCTCACCATGTACTAAAATCAAAGTGAGTCAAAGATCTATACATTAAAACAGAAACACTGAACCTGATGGAGAGCTAAGTAAAACTCTTGAAGACGCAGGCACAGACAAAGACTTTCTCAGTAGAACACTTGCTACCCAAGAAATGACACCAAGAATTAACAACTAGAATTATATCAAATAATAAAGCTCCTGCATAGCAAAGGAAACAATCAACAAAGTGAATAGCAAACTGATATAACAGGCAAAAAAATTTGCTACATGTTCCTTGGAGAGGGCTGATATCTAAAATATACAAAGCATTGTCTCCCCAAAATAAATGATCAAATTAAAAATGATCCACTGAAACGAACAGATAGTTCTCAGGGGAACTGGCTAACAAATACATGAAGTAATGCTCAACATCTTTAGCCACTAGAGAAATGCAAACCAAAATGACACTGAGAATGGCTATTATTGATAACTCAAAAAAAAAAAAAACAATACAACTGCTGGCAAGGAGATAGTAAAAAATGAACACTTCTATACTGCTGGTGGGACTGTAGACTGGTATCACCATGGTAGTATGGATATTCCTCAAAAACCTAAAAACAGATATTCCACTTGACCCAGATATATCTCATCTGGAAATATTTCCAAAAGATTTAAAAGCATCATATAATAGAGATACAAGCATAGCCATGTTTAGGAGCACAATTCAAAATAGCTAAATCATGGAAGTTTTCAAAATGTCCATCAACAAGCAAGTGGATAAAGAAAATGTGGTATGTATGCACAATGGAGTAGTACTCTGTCATAAAGAAAGACAAATTGTGTCATTTGTAGAAAAATGGATGCAACTCAAGACTTCAACCATGTCTTGGCACACATAATAGAAAGTCAGTGATAACAGAAAACTGACCACACGTCCTCCCAGACTGTACAAAGGCAGAAATAATCCCAAGTGGAAAGCTCTCCATACCCTCCTCTTTGTTCATATATGGATCCAATCCTGGTAAGTGGTACATTGAAGATGAAAATCCAATGGCCATACCATCCTACATTTGAAGACCTGGTAAATAATCAAAATGAAATTTGATTCTGTTTCCTCTTTTCTCTAATATCTTATGCTTTACTTACTTTCATTCCAATACTGTGGATGAAATTCCTCAATGCCGGGTTTAATTTCTTTTATTAGTTCATATAAACCATTTAAACCATATAAAAGCCTTTTCTTAAAACAAATACTCCTTTGTTTGCTGTCTTGAGAGAGCCTGGTCGAACGAGTGTCTTCCACACATAGGGTGAGCTCTGTGCAGAGTGAAGCCATCAAGACGGTCACACAGAGAGCTGGCTTGGCTGGGCCTGCCAGTCCCTGGAATGCTCAGCCTGTCTCGAAAGTTCAGGCTCCTCCTCTGTAAACAACATGTTGTTCAGAACCATTTCTGAAGCATCCTCCATGTCTAAGGTTTTTGTAACTATATTTATTTGAAGAATAGTAGTTAAGAGTGTGGGTTCTGAAGCCCATTTCCTGGGCATGAATCCCAGCTCTCCCACTTACCATCTGTATAACCTTGGGTGAATCACTTAACTTTATGTATCTCAGCTAAAACATCTGAAAAATGTGCAAATGATCATCCTTCTTCACAGGGTAACATGATGGTAGAACCAGGCAACATGGGAATGGTGAATAAGATAGGGCCTGACAGATGTAGGGCTCAGCACTGTATTACATTATGTATAGAATAACCACCCCCTAATTCATGGTAAGTGCCCAGCACTGCCTGAATCTTTTCCTACTCATTTCTTTCATTTCTCACCACGTGAAGTAGGAGTTTGGTTTCCCTTTTAAGGAAAACAAAATTCAGAAAGCTAAAATATGAAGGTCACAAAATTAGGAAGTTGTGGAAGAACATCTTAATTATGACTGTTGGAAAATATCTGGTCTTCTGAATTTGCATAGCTATAAAAGGTAGTTTAGTTGCAATTCTAGGAAATGGCTATACATCGTGTATCCTGATCGCCAAGTTTATAGAATTGCTTGAAGCTGATTAAGTTTGAGTCCCCAAGTTTATCATTTTGATGCTTGTCTGGTTTTTTGTGTGTGCTCCTCCTTGTGTCCAGCTTTAGAGTCTTCATTTTTCTTTGGCAGCGAGAGTTTCTTGTTTTCTTTTTAGTTCCATTTCTGCAAAAACACTCTAAATCCCATAGCTCAACACTTCAGGATTTTCCCAGAGGCACCTACAGAAGTACGTGGTTTGTGTTGTTACAATAACCAGAAAGCCTGTGTGTCAGCAATTTCGAAGTTAACTTTCTTTAACTAGCTAGTCTCATTTCTTTATTTTCATAAGTGGAAAAGGGAAAAAGCCAGAAAGGCAAAAAGCCAAATCTTTAGACAACTGAAAAGGAAAGAAGAAAAGGATCAGACTAGGCCAATCAGGATGTATAGTGGAAAACAGTAAGTGGGCTTGAACGATGCTTACTCTCTATCATTTTTGAGCTTCTGTCTCTGGTAGGATCTATACCCCTCATGACTCAGGACAGCCCATGAAAACCCACACAAATCATTATGTAAATGACCAAAAGGAAATTCTGCAAAGAATGCCTTTCACCATTAAATATTATTTCAAATAATGGTGAAAGGATATGTTACTGTTCTTTTTCATTTATTTAATTAAGAAAAAGTCACTGGAAACCAACTCCATGCCAGATGTTCAGCCAAATATTGGAGAAGAGAATCCCAGAGAAGTTGTGTAATGTATGACATTCCGCCTGTGACTAGGGACATCTTAAACCCTGGTGAAGAGGTGGAGAAGTAATAATACTAATGATGGTGATACTAGAAGGCCGTCATCGCAAAAATGGGAGAAGGACTGTCTGAAGTGGCTTGGTAGTGGGAGAGCTTCTGGTTGGTCTGTTGCTGTCAGTGAGAGAAGGGGGATAGGACACTTTGCCAACACTGCCCTCCTGAATTAGTCAATGTTAACAAAGACCTGACAGAGCCTCACACAGCCTAGCAATAATGATGGTGCTTTAAGTCCTCTTACAGAAGGTTATCTTGTACTAAGGGACTTATGTTTAATAAACATAAAATTAAATCATATTTCCTGAATATAAGCCACCTGGCAGCTGGGAAACAAAATGGTCTAGGTGACAAAATCTGACTCTGACAGCCATAGTTCACTTCCAGCTCCATTTCTCCCTTCCTGGCAACCAAGGTGCTCTTCAGGTACCTCACTTCTCACCAACCTTTATCCTGTTGGCAACTAGTTGGCTAGAAATCCCCACCTGAAGCATTAGATGAAGAGAGATTGTGCTTCACTCCTTTCTCCTAAAGGTACTCCTACTTTGCCAGAACTCCAGAAAAGTGAAAGTTACTAAGGTTTTGAGACACTACTAAGTGACAACGAATTCTCAGATCGTGGCACAGGAGTGTTCAGGGGTAATGACATTTCTGATCTCCTGAGAGCCCAGCACTTGGGAATAACTTAACTTACTCCACCATCTTCGTCAGGCACCCTGCACACCAACTACTGTCTGGAACCACCCTGCCAAATTGAGATCTCTTTAGCTTTCGTAGGAATTCCTAAAATGAGACCTTTTAAAACTACATTGTGGGTGGTTACCATCAAGTTCTTTCTGTTTTTGTTTTACTTTTTTTTAAGTGAAAAGGCTTAGGCATTAACGTAAAAGATAAAAATCTCACAAAGCCCTGTCACAATCATATCAGTGTCTTTTCCAACTGGCCATCACTGCAGTTGCAAAACAACTCATCATTGTTAGGAACCTTAGACTTGATCACTCTTGCCCCTAAGTCCTTAACCTCTCTTCATCAAGTTTCAGTACAATGAAAAATTATTTTAGAATGTACTCAAAACTAGGCTGAAAGATCCATTAAACACATTGACTTTGTCCTCTCAAAAGATAGTTGAAATCTCTGGCCAAATGCTTTTTTGTTCACTTTTCTCTTCCCCCACCCCAGGATGTATATTTAAAATAACAATTATTTACAAAACTGTATCTTAGCAACAGTGGCCCAGCACAAGAGTGTGTTATCTAAAGCAAACCAATTCTGACCATAAACTATATAAGCAAAGCAGCCAAACGTGATTGGGGAAGCTCTCCTGTGATCCTGGGAGCCTGGGGTGTTGCATGAGATTAAAGCCATATTACTCAGAACTGCTGGGATCCATAATTCATGCTTAACTCAAGGGATAAGCAATATTTTATTCTTAATTATGGAATCATAACATTTTAGAGCTGAAAGGAACTTTGGAGACTGCAACTCCAGCCTTATGATATTACAATGGTAGAAAGAGAAAAAGGAACAGAAAGGCAAATTTTCTTTCTTCAGACGATCCAGGTAGCTTGTGATGGAAACCAAGTTTTCTACTTTTTTTGAGTTTCTCTAGAAACTTTACTTTTTAAAAATTCTTAGAACCAAGGGATGCATTTCGAGATGGTGAATCCATTTCAAATCAAAACAAAATAAAAACCACAAAAAATCCACTTTTCATATGATTTTACAATCCATGACTTCAACCTCATTAATGTGGTTTCAAATAAATAAACCAGAGGGGTTTTTTAATTACTGAAAGTTTATTCACAACTATGTGGAAAAAAAAACATGAAGACTAGAAATATTAAATACTTATTCTAAATTTAAAAACTCACCAATCATCCATTATCTGTGTCTTTAAAAGGAATTTAAAATAAACAAGGCTGAACTTTTATTATTTTATTAAGGAATGATGAAAGCAGTATTCCAGGATGTGCACATATGTTGAAACAAGGCCTGACTCCAATATTATTCTACAGATTGTCATATGAAAAGAGCCAAAGGTTTAGAAAAGGTAAGTGGTATTGATAACAAAGTAATAACATTCTTTGTAAACAAAATGCACCACTGGTCAATCATTAAAAACTGTTACAAGGAACTTTTGGAACACTTAAAAAACACTGTACGTAATCACATCGAGTGTCTTTTATACTTATGAAAGAACACAGATATGAAAGATAACAAATAACTTTACCTTAATTTTTAACTAGAATAAACAACTACAGGCTCTTTTCCTAAAGGTCTGTATTAACTTACAGATTTTTATAATGACATAATTTAAAAAAATATATAAATCCTAGTCTTCACTGGCATGTATTACTATTTTATATTTTCTAATTTGAGTCTTATCCTTGATTTTGTTAATCTGTAATATCTGCACAGCTTCTAATTACAAAACTTCCATTCTGGTACCATAAAGAATCAGAAAATTTATTTTCTGTTATTATTTAAATAATGGAAAGAAAATATAAACGAGAGAAGTTATATAACCACTCTGAAGAAGCGCAGCAAGTTAATCATGGAGGCAAAGCAGGAACCTAAATCTCTTAATCCCAGGCTACTATGGTTTCACACACACACACACACACACACACACACACACACACACACACACACACACGCAACCTTTGGAATCAAACTGAATGTCTCCATTATCCTTGCTTTTCTCATTCCAGCTGTCTTGTCACATACTGTGAAGGTCTCCACCTCCCCAAACCGCAAACTGCTGATGCTTCCATTAAACAATACGTCAAGGTATGAACAGAAAGAACTGCTTCAAAAATGTTAGCCAGTGTTTTTGTTAACACAACTATCTGGAACTCTTTCCAGAACTACTGAATCACAATTTTAAAGGATTCCACATTTTAACAAGCTTCCTATATCATTCTTATATAATCTAACAAGAATCACAGGCCAGCAGGGTAAAGTCCAATCCTTTAGTTTCAAATACAAGGCATCTTTCTGTGTTTAGCCCCTGCCTACACATTAAGACTTATCTTAATTGAAATTCCCTGTATTAAAATTTGTGTCCCAGCAAAATCTTTCTGACTTTAGTTGTCTGGCCAAGCCTGTTCCTTCACACCTCTGGGTCTCTGCCTTCATTCCTCCTGCCTGGCAAATCTCTTTTCTCACCCATTTCCAACTACCTGGCAAGCTAATCATTCCTGAATCGACGTAGGCTGCTCTTACTTTTCCCAGACACTTTGCTATCCCTAGGAGCAAAATCAGTCACTTTCGCAACTTTAGGAGTGAGTGTTTTTAACCTGTTTATTTGCATCCTGGGCAACTTGGTCTTCTTAGATCCCAAACACAAAGGAAACAATGAATGCTTGAAGAAGAAAGTGACAGCATGGGCAAATGTGGGAAACTGTCACCACAGCACTTCTGTGAAGTCACCTGACTTACAATTACAGATTATTCAGCATGGAGCACTATCAGTTCCCAGATAATACAGTTCCAATAAAAAACATTTTCTATAATAATTACAATGAAACACAGAATCAAAAATATATCTTCAAAGTAAATAGAATTCTTCAATTTGGGCAACATCTGTGCCCACTGGAAAACACCAGAAACCACCTCAACCACCTTCCTCCAAATAGGATCCAATCATGGGAAAATGTGCTTGAGCTAAGCGGACATGAAAATGACCTTGGGTATTAAGAAAGGTAGGTCACTGGTTATTTTTAGATGAATAGATTTTTAAAAACAATACCATGCAATTAACACAGAATTAAGTGAATATTACCATCAGAAAGAGAGGAACAACACTGGCTTGAAAAACAAAGGAAGATATAGAGAAAACTATATGACTGGTGCATATAAATAGGAATATAAAAAGGTGGAAGAATAAAGGGTGCTGTTAAAGTTAAGGAATTTTTGAGGCCACTTTCGGCCATTATTGTTTTAAGTTTTAATGCTAAAGATCAGTTTGTAAGATTGCAGGAGACTGGCCTGCAACAGTGAGGACAAGCTGACACATAAAGGAAAAAATCTAAAAATAATCAAGGTAGAAGGTTATGGTTCTCCTCAGAGGTCCACCTGAATGCCACATTGCTTATTTTCCCCAGCTTCTTTGAAACATACAAAAAGGGAAAAATTTCCAGAGTTCATTTTCTCAAGTGGTATAAACTATTACTGACTAGGCAGTGAATAAAAATGCATGTGCACATAATTTATCACTAGTACTGCTTGGTGGTGGTGGCTGAATCTGGACCTAACTCTTCTGATTGGAGTTGCAGCCAAGCGGGAACAAAGTCTTGCGGGTGGCCCACCGATGGCCCACTGCTTTTCTGGAACAGGGCACTGACTCAGAGCTGCTCTTCCCAGTCTCCCCCTGCAGAGTGTGCCTGCTGCTTTGCATACCTTGTAGGCAGCACATGCGGCTAACGTTTGCCATTGTTCACTGTTGCTTCATCCATGGCTGTTTAGGGTTTTTGTTTATTTTTGTATTTTGGCTTCCTTGGCATAACTAAACTTCATCAATCACTCAGGCATTTAGTGTCTGTGAATCAGCTTTATTAATTCTAGAAATGAGAACTTAGAGGAATTCTTTGTAAATATAAAAGCACAAAACATGGAAGAATATGAAATAACTCAGAAGATGTATGATCTCAAAAGTATTAATTCAAGATATTCTATACTCCTTAAGTGGCTGTGTTTGAGGCATATATGGTATGTATAAATAAAAAATTAAAATACAGAAACTCAGAGATGATGTAAAATTAAATGTGCTGCTATTAAACAGAACACCTAAAATAAATTTGTGAAAACACTTATAGAAAAATTTACATTTTTATTTTGAACTACAGTAAATGAATCATTTTTGATAATAGTTGTAACAGAGAATACCAGGGATACATCTCTCTTACAGAGCCAACTGTCGCCTCACATGTTTAGAGCAAACTGGGCACCATCTTGGCTGAAATTTTAGTGAAGATTCAGTTTTTAATAATTACAAGTTTTTACTGAGAACGTTCTTTTCACTGATTCATGCATAATTATCTTCCTGTTTTTCATGATCTGACACTGAAATATTCATTCACTAGAAATGCACTGTAACTGATCAACAGATACATCATAAAGTTGTGAATATTTTTGTTACTCCCCATGTGATTTCAAAAATATAAAGTTCAGTTAATTTTGTGCATCATAATTGTTATATTTTGTTTTACATTTTAAAAAAGAAACTGGTAATAAAGAGATGGCTATAGAAGTAAACAAAATTTGACTGGACAAATGGCTCAATCATTTAATCAATTTAAATTTTACTTAAAGTGTGTAATTTCACTATTGAAAATGTGACTAACACATGAGGATTTAAGAAATACAGAGAAAATAATGAGTTAAAGCTTTTTAAAAAATCTCTGAAAATTGAAAAGTTATAGACCCAATAATATTTACTCTAAAAGCGCTTACTTGGAAAGGAAGAAGAATTTAATAACTTTCCAAATAAAATAAGATGATCATTCCATACAAGCTGGAATTGGAGGAAGTGAACAGTACCACCCCCTCTCTTTAAGGCAGACACAGCAGAATATGAAGCCATTGATTGTTTCGCAGTTCACAATACTTTACACAATACTTTGATGCCATCAAAGTGAAGGCAAGGAAAAAAATTTCAAAAGAAGATGAGTGAAGTGGAAGCTGTACATTTGTTTATTGATGCACAATTTACAATAGCAAAATTACGGAATCAGGAAGGGTACCTGTCAGTGGGTAAATGGATAAAGAAAATGTGGCATGTACACAGAATGATGGATTACTCAGCCATAAAGAACAAAATGCATGTCATTTGCAGGAAAATGGGTGGAAGCAGAGATCATCACATTAAGGGAAATAAGTCATATTCAGGAACACAAATATTGCATCATTTCCCTAGTATGTAGAATGTAGGAGGGGAAAAGTGGCATAAAGGTAGAAGAGGAGACAGTAAATAAAATAAAGAGGAATCAGTGGAGGTGTGTAAGGGAGGGTAATGGCTAATTCATAGGATTATGTAGGCATGTATGAAAATATCCAGTACCTTATAAAATTAATATGCCTTAATAAAATATTTATAGAGGAAATGTTGTGGGCTCCTTCTTTCCTCTCTCTGTCTCTCCCTATATGTTTTGTTTTTAATTGATAAGTTGCACCCAATACAATGAGTTTCCAGACTAAATTTTTAAACATTTAGGGGCATAGTTATTTTTTTGCCAGGCAAAAAGCTTTTCTAGAAGACAGAAATGACTGGTCATCAGTTAAACTCTCAAAATTCTGAATTCCATGATTACCTAACAATATGTTTGACAAAACTAGTCACTCCTCTAGCCCCAGTTTAATCATCAGCCATGTTTAGAAATGGATTTGGCAAAATATGAGACCGAAATATATCCTGTTGCCAGTTTTTGTTTGTTAAACATTACATCATTATTAGTGATACTATAGTTAAGGAAGGTCTTCTTTTCAGAAAGAAATTTTTCTGATTTATTTCTCTAGTGATTGTTTATAGTCATCAGGAAAAAATAAGTGTGGATGTTTTATTTCCCCATAAATAATGTTTTAAAATGTCCCTTAATATTTCATTGCTATTCTTGGAATGTCCTAATTATTTTCCTTTCCCCCTCAATAATTTGAAAATATAGCACTTCAATACTATATATTCCTGACCCTACTAAGACATTCTAGTGCTACTTGCATGTGGTGGAAAGTATTCTAAAATATTGCTTAGTTCTGCACTTTAAAAAAAAAATCTTTGCCACATTAATCAATTTCATTTGTTAGAGTCCTAGTGACATGATTTTATTTAGACTTTCCATATTTTCCTCATATTTTACAACAATATTTTATATGGTGCTTTTTAATAAAACCTAGGTCTTCCAATATATCTGCTTTTCTATTCCTATATTTTAAGGATTGCTTATTAATAAGCAAAGTTTGAAAACAATTATCCGACAAAATGTGCATTCCATGAGGGTAGATATGTTTGCTTTGTTCACAAATGTAACCCAGATGCTAATAGTAGTGTTTGGCACATAGGACACTCAATATGTACTATAGGCATTCTTTTAAAAATATGATTAAATTTTGTTTTTATGAATTTGAAGAAGTTTTACTGGATTTTTTTTCACATATGATAACAATGATTTCTACCCAAAAACTAAGAAGAGAAACTGTTAACTAAAGAGTAGAACTACAGAAATAGATATGACAGAGGTTTTGTGCTTTAAAAACATTGAATGAACTTTTAATAATCCAAACTTACATAATTCTTTGTAATTACTGACTGGCCCTAGTGGGATTGTTATCTTCTGTTGTTTTTCTACATTGAATGAATCCAGAAATTAAAGACTTAGTTATTAAAGTGCTATAGAAACTTATGGAAAATGTGAAAAGTTTCCGTATAATTTTTCATTTATTCATTCCACATGTTTACTTGATTCCATTAAAGGCATTTTATGTATTCAGATCCCATAACTTTCTTGTAATAACAAAAATGCAAAATGTACAGTCACAGAACTGTGTATTCATTCTTCTTTCAATGATTATTTCTTAAGTATTTGATGTGCACGTAGCATGATATACACGACAGCCAGACACAGATGCCACCTTTGTCATCATGGTTACCACAGGTCAACCAGGAGACTACTGCTAAGTGAACAATACATACAATCGTAAAAAGTGTAAATTATATTACAATTCCTAATTATAATTTATATAAAAGACTACAAATTGCAATTAATGTATAAAAGGTGGCAACTTAACTAGAGTCTCAGAGTCTCTAGTCTCTTGCATTAGTAAACAGCACACAGGCCAGGAAAACAACTTTACACTACACAAGGGAGATAACTGGGATTGCAGAGACACATTGCAGCCTCTGCAGGAGGAAAGCCTGGGAAGAAAGAGACTTGGCCTACTCTGTAAGATATTGGCTGTGGATGTGCATCTCTCAAATTATTATATAGGGATTCTTAAAACAATTCACTTATTATCTTTTTATTAATAAAGGCATCTTCCATATGTATTTATATAATATATACTTTAAGTTAAATTAAATTTATTGTAAAATAAAAATTTACACATATTTGTAGGGTGCCATGTGATGGTTAGATAAATGTAGTTACTACATAACATCTAACTCGGATTCAGCACTCTTGTATTCTCAAACATTTATCATTGCTTTTGTAGTGAAGACATCTGAAATCCTTTCTTCTACCTTTTTGAAACATATAGTGCCTCACTGTTTCCCACAATGTTGAAGACCGACATTGTGAATGAGTGATGCAAGTTTTAGACTAACAGACCTTTATTCAGAAACAAAGGAGAGAGGGGTAAGATCTGCCATTACCTGCAGTCTCCCTGCTGTGCAGTGGGACCCCAGAACTTCTGACTCCTGCTTCACTGCAATTTAGCACCCAGCGATCAGCCATTCTTCACCCCTTCCTGAATTCTTTCCCAAGTCTTTTTTTCTTCAAAGTGATTAAACAGTGTTTAAAGTTAGGTCATTAAATTCCTTTTGAAAGTGGGATGTAACATGAGCACTATGATAAACAGAATAGCATCTTATGCCCTTTCCTCAAAGCCTAGAGAGGAAACTGCAGATGCGTCTAACCTGGAAAAGTGTTTTAATTAGTAAAGAAATCTTTACAGGTGGCAATATATGCAAACTTAACAGTAAGAAAAGACCTAGAGGGTGATGAGTCAAGCCCCAGGAGGGAGATGCACTAACTTTACTGACCTGGGCTATTTGTTTTTGCGTCACCATGTTATATTAAAGTTTTGTAGTCCAGTACATTGGCCTCTGAAGGAATCTTTACAATTTAGAAGACTATTAAATGGAGCACATGAAAAAAACAAGCTGACCATAGGTTTATATTTTTGCTATACTCTTTTAAAAATAACTAGGTTGTTCATCATCTACTGGTGTGGGAGTAGAAACATAAAACAGCTGGAGGAACAGCACAAGCAGTTAGAGTGTTTGCCTAGCAAGCACAGGCCCTGGGTTTAATTCCCCAGCACCACTAAGTCAGGCGTGCTGCTAATCCCAGCATTCTGGAGTCTGAGACAAGGCCATGAGTTCAAGGCCAACGTAAGTTATATAGTGAGTTCAGGACCAGCCTCACCTATAGAATGAGACTGTGCATTTACAAAATAACTCTTTATATAATGGACATCAGTCATTTCAAAAGAGTCGTCATAATATACAATGAAAAGACACAATAAGATTTTATTTATAGAAACCAAATTTTAATACTTTTCTAACTAATGAATTACACAATTGAATATTTTGGAGAATCTTTGTCTAATCCATACATATAACAAACATCAACAATTTTGTCTCCCTAAAAAAAAGTAAAATATATGAAAAAAATTTGTTTTTCCTCTCATTTTTAGTCCTGACTATATTACATTCTAAACTCTGGTTTTAGTACTATTTTCTTGGTTGAATTTAATATTTTCTTTCTGTATTCTATAAGGTTCCCCTTTCAAGTCCTATTTCCTAAAACTATCTCACAAAATCTTAATAAATACTTCAATAAATGGGTTCATGCTAGTTGACTGCCAGTGTTGTAGAAATGTTCAGCCATGTCATAGCAACGCTCTTGAAGAGCCCCTGGTTAAGACTCATTTCACATTTTTTTTTCTTCAGTTGCCTTGAAATGCAAGTTTTTCAATATTATAAGATAGTACTTTGTGAGATAAAATTATACAACTTAGTGTCTTCTGTTGAAAACATTATCTGGGAAAGCCCTATGTCACTTCTATTTATTGTCCAGAACTATGTCTGAACTATGGGCTCCAAGAGTTTAGTCTGGACCCCCCCACCACATCAGGAGTCCATCCAGTATCTACCATGTGTGCTCCACAAAGCCTTCACTCGTATAGGGGACCTTAAAAAGGAAATTTTTAAATGACAAATTCTTTGGAGTTTGTGTGTGTGTGTGTAGCAAAAAGAAGTCCTCAGAAATTATAAATTAGTGCGATCAAAGAAAAAAGGGGTATGAACTCCAATATGCCCACTTTAGTGGCTGAAAACATAAAATGGAGATAATAAGAGTTTTCATAAATGCATTCTGCCTATTAAAAGTAAACCAACTCAATATTCCTCATCCCCATTCATTGTCTTACTTTTATCTTTAGCTTTTATTGCCATATGACATTTTGTATCTTTTAAGTTTTTGTCCTTGTACTTCTGCTTCTAGCCACTAGAACATAAATTCAGTAACCCTTTTTCATTCATTTGTTTCCAACCCTTAAATAGCCTGGCACACAGAATGTACTCAATACATATTTGTTGACTGGCTGGATAGATGATTGCTGAACTGGATGTTAAAGGCTATGTAGTCTTTTATGAGGGTGGGAGGCTGGCTGGGAATAATTAAACCCATTTATTCATTTGTTCAACAAATATTTACAAAGTACATATTTTGTCCCAGGCACAATACTCAGCTTAGATATGCAATGTTGAGAAGTTACATCTGCTGTGCAGCGTAGACAAATTTTCAAACAGTCCTAAAAAATAAGGGTAGCTTCAGCCCTGTCTAACCACTGTCTTACTTGGGACTGTGGAAAGCCTCTGATCTGCCTAGCTTGATGCACTGGTTTTTCAATTCATGCATCTGGTATGGAAATATTTTGCCATCAAAACTCATGACTGCATGAAAGGTTACATATACCCATGTTCAGTGGAGATGGCTTTTTCTAGAAGATAAAATGTAATCAGTATCTTTGTTACTTACAAGTATTTAAAAGTAGAATGACAAGAACTTTAACTTTTCTGGTTCTGGATCACTACAATTAGTCCTGGGATGTTTCCAAATATATAAGTACAATTGTTACTTGTGATCTGGTTGAGTTCTTAGGCTTCATTTAGAAAATTCAAATATTTTTACCTAAATAAATAAAACACTCTTAATGGGTATCAGAATAGAGTAAAATTTCTTTGGCTCTTAAGTAAAAGGGCTTATATTTAGATGACTTAAAATAGGTATTATAACGGTGACTTTTTAATGCAACCTTCACATCAGATTCTTGGTTATTACATCTGGAGAATGGCCATAATATTTTGCCTTACACACAACATGCCTTTCTTTTGAGACCCAAGTAAGACATTTATGAAAATGGCTGTCAAACTGTACACACTATGCAAAATAAGGACATGTACAGCCTCTTCAGCGATGATCCGCTTCATACCTAAGGAAACACTCGAAGCAATCTCCTTCTCACCTTGGATAAATTCACAAAATTCCAGAATTAGACTCCTTATAGCAGTAAAACCATCTCTGTTTTTTTTCTATCCAATTAACACTTCAAATTTACCACTGGGTTTCTCTTTTTCTATTCTAGTACTGCAGTTCATAACACAAGTTCCTCAAGACCTGTATGAATCTTTTTTTAAAAAATTCATCTTAATTAACTACTGTGTTTGTTGAAGTAGACAAATTGTTTCTAAAACAAGGGTCTTATAAATCTTTCCTCTTGTTTTAAAAAGCCATACTCCAAATAAAACATCAGAGCCACAAGATTATTAGCTCTCAGTGCAGAGACATTTGTATAGTTCTAAGAAAACCACAAGGCATTTAGCTTCATGTACCTAAAAAAGCCTGTTTTTTTTTTCCTTGTATTCTCAAGACTCTTGCCAAGTCAGGAGGCATTTGTAAAGAGGCAGGGGTGAAACTGTCCTTGTAACTGTCATCTGAAAGACCCTAGGAACTGGGTCAACTATAACAGTGTTAGCGGTAAAAACTGCCCTCCCGCCTGTGTGCTAAGTCAGCTGTTCTGATGTTGACCACATAATAGGAAAAAAACAAGCTATGTATGAGATCTAATTGCACATCACAAAGGATGCTTACATTTTAAAAATTACAGTAGAAGACACATTGCCATTGATCACTATCAGAATACTTCCCCTCACTTCAAACACACTTAGTCTTCCTTGCCGCCTTGCGATGTGGTTCTAGCAGTCCTCTTTTGTGTGTTTAGTCGTGCAGCTGTGGCTGCCTCCATGTTCCCAGTGAATGAAAACATTTACCTTTCATGGTTAAACTGGATTGTGGTCTGGATCTGGAACGTCCCCCAAAAGTCTCATGTATTTGGATGTTATGGATTGTCTATAGAATCATGCCCTGTGGGGAGATGGGGGCCTGCTCTGGAAGGGTGGATTATGGGTACGTGGAGGATGGCAGGTGTGTGGCAGAATCGGTTACAAGTGTGTGGACTGGATTACAGTTATGTGGTGGGGACTTAAACTTGGAAGGGGTGGAACACTTAGGCTGGATCCAGAAGGGGTGATGGGACACAGACGTGTGTGTGTGTGTGTGTGTGTGTGTGTGTGTGTGTGTGTGTGTGTGCATTTGCAAAAGTATATATAAAAGTATATATATGTTATTTCCCTCTGGACCTGACTTGGTTTCTTGTTCACTATGTAGTAAGGAGCTGCCTCCACCTCTTCCTCTGCCATGTGCTTCCACTGTTGCCAGCCACCCCTGAATGGACTTTAGCCATCTGAAACTGTGAGCTAAAATAAAATCTCTCCTTCCCTAATTTGTGGATGTCAGGTAGTGAGTCACCATGGCAAAAAAAAAAAAAAAAAGCGACTAAGGCATTTTAATTTTCGGAAAGATCCTAATGTCACCTGGTGCCAGCACTGTTGTGGAAATGAACACACCATATTGTTTTTTAAGAACCTGCTTTTTCATGGGATGCGTCTCAGCAACAGCAGTCATTGCATTTTTGTTATACTTATAAAGACACATCTACTTCAGAAAGTGACAAGAATGATGAAATAAGCATGTCTAAAGCAAGGGGGAGTATTCTGAAGAGGACTGGTGGCAGTAATTATTTTTTTAATTTAAGCATTAACATGTTTCAATCACCTTTTGTAGTATAATCTATAAAACCTCTTCCTTGAAATAACTAGGTACAGATAAGATCACTGTGGAGCAGATACAACTGATCATTAGGCCACTCCCGCAATTTGCCAATCCAGCCACCATCACCAGATCTGGGGACTTCTTAGTCGAGCCCTCTGTCACTGAATATTCTGAGTACCTTCTAGTGACTTTCTGTCTAGCTCACAGCCTATAAATTCCGTCTTTTCCCCTAAGTCTTAGTTAACCTTACTCTTTTCTGTTAATACTTTAACAAAACTTGTCTCACATAAGCCATTTCTGGGTATTTTTTTTTCCACCTCTAAACAACCTACTACACTGCAGGTGGGCTATGGAAAAGACAACATTTGGCTTACTTACGTGGCCTTTAGCATTATAATTTTAGATAGTTGTTTCTCAATTTATCTTTCTTTAACGTTTCGTCTTGGATAGACACTTTTGAAAATTCAGATTTGCTTTCAAATCTCAGATACAATAATGTTTAAAACTAATTTCAAAGTACTCTTAGAATCTTGGCTGTGAAGGGTGCATTATAGTTATACATTTAAAAGAAAGGAAAAATTAAAGCTCTTATATTTTTGAAGGAATAAGATAATTAATCTGGAGACTTAAAACTGTCTTCAGAATTTATAGAATTCTCAGTATGTTGTTGACAGAATGTATTTGACAATCAAAACTAGCAACAGTCAATATCACAAAGTGATGAAAACAATATTAGTCCACTGCTTAATTACTTTTCGGGGGAAAAGGTGAGCCAAGTTGATAATATGCTGTTCTGTCAGAGCAAGGTTAAGGGGAAATATTTACCAGTGGTCCTTGTTTTCAGAAAAGTGACTCGATGTGTCTAATGGAGACCACAGCTGCTTTAGAATAACTTCAGTGGTGTGGTTTAGATCTGAAATGCCCCCTGAAAGTGTCATAAATTATATATGGATTTTACATACTGTTAAAGAGGTGGAGCATGTATGGAGGGGACAAATTACCATGGCTTGATATGGAAGGTTATATGCTAGCTTCACCCCTCCTCCCTCACTCTGCTTCCAGACTGCTGTATGGTGAACAGCGTTTCCTCCCAGTAGGCCTCCACCATTTGCTTCCACCACAGCCTGCCATCCGTGAGTGGACTGAGACTTTCTGAAGCTGTGAGCTAAAATAAACCTTTCCTTTCTAAAGTTGTGAATGTTGGGGATTCTGTCCCGGCTACAAGAAATGACATTCAGTAAGTACTTATAAAATCAGTATTCTAGGTCTCCTGTTATCTCACTTGACATTTCAATAACTTTGAACACATTAGCAGCTACCGTTCTTTAATGTTTCTGTAACAGAGCCCTCAGTTGTCCATGACCTGAACTATTCAACCACTTCTCCAAACCCCAAGACAACAAAATAAAGTGCTCTTATCCTGGTTCCTCATCTCACTGAATGGCATAATCACGAGAAGCTACCAACCAGAAAATATGGACCCATTGGTAACACCCTTCTTTCTTTGTGTTTATTTATTTTGAAGACCTATAAAGTAATTTCATATGCTTGGAACCCCTGAGCACTTTATAAAAATTAATCCACTCTGTAATCATAGTACAGGGCATAGAGACATTAAATGCAACTGATTAATGGTGCAAACCAATGAATGACAACGTTGGAATTTACACCTGCCTCCTTCGGCTCCAGAGTTCGTATGTGTAAACCTGACTCCATACTGCCTGTCCAACCTGAGATGGTATTTTTTCTTACTCTCTTAATTTCTGAATCTCTCTTCAATTCTTCTGCCTTTCTCCCATCTCCTGGGCCATCATGCTAATCCAAGCTACCATGATGTTTCAAATGATCATTAGGTAGCTTTTCTCCCTTCTCATAGTCCATTACGCATTACTAGGTTCAGTTATTTTTTAAAATAATAAATCTGGTCATGTGGTCTCTAACACAAAGGGTCTCAATAACTTTCCATGAATAAAAAAAATCAGCTTCCTTTACACTGGCTGCTTTCGGCCTCCCTTCTCTCCCCTCCATCCCTGGTCTCAGAGAGTCTGGGCTTCTAATTTTTCCAAAGTTCCAGGCTTGTCCCTGCTTCACATCCTTTCCACATACCATTTACTTAGGTCAGGGTTTCTCATCCTCAGTGCTACTGACATCTTGGGCCAAATAGTTCCTTTCCTGCCTGTGGATAGCTATTTTGTATAGTCTAAGATGTTTCACAGTATTTCTGGTCTCAAGTTAATTAGATGCCACTAGCAATCCGAAGCTGCAAAAATAAAAATGTCTGTAGATATGACTAAAAACCTCCAGAGGAAAAGAGAAGCACTCCTAATGAGAACTGATGAGTTTGAATTAAATGGCCCACTCCTCTTTTTGGCTTATTCTTGTTCACTCTTCAAAATTCAGCAGATAGGGTCACTTTCTCAGTAAAGCCTATTCAGATTTTGGACCATATACTGAAGTTTGGGTTCCCTAGAAAGCAGACTTTGGGGTTGACATTCATGCGCAAGTAGTTATTTTAATGTGATCATGGAATAAGAATATGTGGAAGAGAAGGAATGAAAGCAGAATGGGGTGAAAGAAAATGTTTATATTAAGTAGTATTTCAATAATGGCTTCGCTTGACTCTCCTGGCACCTCTGAATCTGAAGATGGCCCTTCCCTGTATGAAACTGAGGAGTCCCATCCATGAATGGACTTCCTCCAGGATGTAGTGTGTCCAGGCTCCAGGCTGTGCTGGAAAGGAGCATGACCTCAGCTTGGCAACTGTGTTTGGTGAAGCCAATATTCAAAAATGCTGAAACCTGTGAACATTTACAATACCAATGGAAACAATGAAAATAATCCTTTTCGTGCCGAAGAGGGATTTTGGAAACACACTTAAGTATTTATTCACAGGAGTTCTGATGGACAGCTTTTCCTAGACCCAATTTATAAGAGGAGAACACTATAATCCCTAGAGCGATAGTGGGTCTCAGAATTGCTTCTGGTATTCATTCTCACTTTCCTCTGAAAAGTGAAGAGTAATTCATTGTTGATACAGGTACTCACCTCTAGGGAATCCTATACCCATCTCAGACTCTGGCTGTTACACTGTCCATTACAAGTGGGTAGAAGAGTAGAAAGAGAGGCTAAGTGAGCTCCCCTGGGGCAATCACTTTTTCTCCGCCCCTCTTGTGGAGCGGTAGCAAGGTGCCTATGGCCATTTCAAGTGAGGTGGCATTGCAAAGAGTGTCTGGGTGGTGCATTCTATAGTCTGGATCTGGACAGCTCCTCAAAAGCCCATTAGTAAAAGGCTTGGCCCCCACTTGTTATGGGAAAGTGGTGAAAATTTTAAGAGATGAGGCCTAGCAGGGGTCTTTGGGACATTGAAGGTATTCCCTTGACAGGACAACACAACTCTAACCTCTCTCTCTGTCTCTCTCTCCCCTTCTCATTTGTTATCCGTTACCCATGAAATGAGTGGTTTGGTTTGTCGTGTGCTTTGGCCAGAACGTACTACCACTACCACTCCATATGCCCAAACACAACACACCAGGCTGGGCATGACAGTTCATATCTACATATTTTTGATGAGGCAGGGTATGACTTTGCAGTACAGGCTGGTCTTGAACTCGCTATGTAAATCGGGCTGTCCTTGAACACTTACTTAGAAATCCTTCTGCCTCAAGCTCCAGAGCGCTGAGATTATAGAGCAGCATGCCTGGGTTATGTGGTGCTGGGAAATGGAACTCAGGCCCTGTGTTTGCCAGACAAGCACTTGAATCACTGATCATGCTCTTAGCCCCTATATCTATAGCACCCTGGGATGCTGAAGCAGAAGGATTGTAAATTCAAGACCAACCTGGGCAACTTCACAGCTTAGTGAGATTCTGCTCAGAAAAACAATAAAAAGGAGGGAGTGAGGGCTAGAGATACCATTCAGAGATAAAGCCCCGACTTCAATCACCATACCTACAAATAAATAAATAAATGGGACAAGCT
The DNA here is from genome assembly GCA_004027205.1 of Ctenodactylus gundi. Classification (NCBI taxonomy): domain Eukaryota; kingdom Metazoa; phylum Chordata; class Mammalia; order Rodentia; family Ctenodactylidae; genus Ctenodactylus; species Ctenodactylus gundi. The sequence goes on from PVKB01002303.1 coordinate 171,434, forward strand.
AATTGTGAGCTGCAATCTCCAAAATTGTGAGACAAAATAAACATTTTCTCTTAAAAAAGTTGGTCTCAGATACTTGTTACAGTGATGGAAAGCTGACTAACACAATATATCACAGTATACTGGTCAGATCTCTGCAGTATTTGCTTTCCAAATATTTGTCTCAATTTGCTAGTATTGAGTAGGTTTCTCTTCTCCCCTACTGCTGGCACTTTCCTCTGATATGTCTTTGGTACAAAAGCAAAAATGTAGATTATGTTAACAGTCATAACAGAGGTATACAACAAGAGGCATTCCACTTTAAAAGTAATTTTTTTCTTTCAGATATTTTATTTTGAGAGACTTTAGATACTGTGTCTGTCTGATTTCCTTCATGTTGACTAGAAGTAAACAGAATAAAAAAATGGAGCATAATTCATGATTCTGAGAGAGGGCAGATAGATGAAAGGACCAGGAGGAAGACGAGGTAATGTAACTAAGGAGCTCTTAATACATACCTACCAGGATGCAATGTGGTATAAGACATGAAGGAAATAAAGCACCCCAGTACACCATTTTTGGAGACTGTTCAACAGCATAGAGGTGATTAGGTGTGCTGTATTCACTCCAGACAAGATGTAGGCAGAGCAAGGCCCACCTGAGCCAACGGACTAGACAGAAAACTGCACACACACTATGGAGTCTGCTCACACATGAGACACTATTTCACATATTTAATGGCTACCTACGAGAGTCTGGGGAATAACTAGTGTCTCTAAGTATGAAGAAATATGTCAAAGGATGTCTAGCTCAAGGCCATGTGCATGACAGGGGCCAAGGTCTGCACATCAAAAGCTCTAGGGCCAATCTCACGTGCCAAGGATGCTGACATTGCCAAAATCGTTTGCTCTGCAGACTGCAGCCGACCCAACACTCTGCTAAACTACCAGAAGAGAAAAGAAAATAAGCTTTTAGGGCCTTCCAGAATTCCTCTCATCGAATTCCCTTTGATCTCAGTCATGTCCCTCAAGTGCCTTTCCCTACCACCATCTTCAGTGTTTCTATGCCAATGGCTCTCTAGTGTCTGCTTGTCTTCACTGCTTTTAAAATTTCACCATAGTCTTGGATTTCTTTCTTTTCATATCTCTCCTTTTTTCCTCCATTCTTTATTTTTGGTATCATCTTGTTTAATGGCATCTTCCATAATTTAATATTATTAAAATTCCAAGTAGTTTCCTTTATGGACAGAGCATTGGCACACTAGCTACACAGCTTCTGTCTCATGGACAGAGCACTGGGATATGTGAGAACAGCATCTCTTCCACACGCCCAGGTGGCTGAGGCTCTTGGTGCCCCGTTATTTCTCACTCCTAACTGATTATGAGGAGAGATAATTTGCTGAAAGTACTTTAGACAGCATAAGTGCTGTTCAAATCAAGGACATAGTTGAGTCTATTTTAATAGTAGAGAGGAGAAATGGCTTTTAGAGGCCTGGCCTTTTCCCTCACCTGATTTAATACAGGATGGGTAAGACTCCACTGAAAATAACTAATGGGAAAACTCAGTGAATTATTTCTACTGCCAAAGTAGTTTAGACCCATTTTTAAGGTAAACACCAAAATTGTTGAATAATGACTAAACAATATTTATAATAGCTAATATTTATAATAGTGTCTTGAACATTTATAACAGTGTCTTGAATTTGCCCTCTTCAGACAGATTGAGCATCTTGCCATTTCTCTTGAAAAATTCTTGAGTCATTATGTCATGCCTTATAAACATAACTATCCATTTAATAGTTATATGTCTTTGGATATATATATTCTAACCTTGTGGAACAAATTTCATCAACATGAGAAGTAAAAATCTTATACCTTGTTTACTTGCTATATATTCATGTTTCTCTTCAGATTGACTTTCATCCTTCAACATCCAATATCATATAAGAAGGCTACCTGATATGAGGCACAATCTTCTACATGACAGCAACTAAGCCATCATAAATCTTCTAGCTAAGACTGGGTCACATACCCATGCTAGGGCTGTCAGGGTACCATACAGATGTTAGTATCAGGCAGATTTGTTTTTTGGAGGGGGACGGGGTCTCACTTGTAGGGAGTGAAGGAATTACAGGTGTGCACCATCATGCTTGGCTTATGTGGTGCTGGGGAAGTGAACTCAGAGCCTTGCGCTTGTTAACCAAGGCTGAACTACACCCCTAACCCCAGTATCAGACAAATTTTAGACTCTGTCTTGAGGACTGATGGGAGATAGAAGGGAAAGAAGGGTTGGTTCTAAATGGGAAGCCAACCAACTCTGCCACATTATGCAATGATACAGTAGTGGTTCCAAAGTTTTACTCTGAAGCTTTCCTTTGTATGTATTTTCCTCTTTTATTAGATTTTTATTGCTATTCTTCATTTTATTTTCACTACATTTCTACCATAATACATAACCAATGTTTCCTGTTCTTACACCTTTATATGAAAGATATCTATTTCTTGGTATAATACAGATACAGTAAATATCAGGAGAAAAATGAAAACACAGAAACTGAAGGAAAAGTGAACCAATATATAAAAGGAAATATCCCCATAATGAGAATGAATGGACAGTAATTTTAGTTATTAACTAACATTTTAGGCAAGTTCCTCAAACTTTCTCTCTCTCAGTTTACTCTCCTATAAAATGAGAACACTAAAAGTACCATTTTCCTGGATTTTTGTAAGAATTCAATGGTAAAATCCACATAGCTGTCTAAGAAAATCTCTAAATAAGGTATATTTGTCTCAACCTGCTCAAATAATACATTATAGGAAGAACAAAGCATCTGGATTCAAATTTGCACCCTCCAATCCAATACTAGAGTTTCTATGCCAAAGTAGTTTTCTAATGATTACATGACCATGAATCCTGATTCACCAACTCCACTGGAGTAAGAAATGCCTAGTAGATTAGTAAAGTGTGGGTGGGTGGGTCACTGCATATGGTCCTTAGCTCATTTCAGTCTAGCACTGCTCCTGCTCTGTTCCCAGCAAACACAAACTGGAGCACACTGGCTCCACCACACACTGCAGCCATAGTGTCCCTGCCTGGAGCTTGGGGATCATAGACTCAATTTCTGGAGCCATGAGCCAAAAGCGACCTTTCCTCCTTAAAGCTGTGGGTATCAGGTATTGTGTCAGCAATAAGGGAACTGACTAATACAGATTAGAATCAATCATGCTTTATTATTTTTCCTTGTGTGGCTATTTTTCATTGAAAAAAATTTCTCTTATCCTTATCTTTTATTTCACTCATACACAACTGAATTTTTTCAGTTCTATGATAAACACATCACACATCTGTAGGTGTAACACTTTATTATTTAATAAAGTTAATATATTTACATTTTGGCTTCCTGCTAGGTGTATGCAATGAATCGTCTCATCAGTGCTTTAATATTCTATTATTTAATAAAGTTAAGACATTTACATTTTTGGTTCCTTGTTAGGTGTATGCAATGAGCCATCTCATCAGTGCTTTAAAAAACAGCAGACTAACCATGCAGATTTTGGCATATGAACTAATAGGTTCATATGTTTTCAGAATTAAGACAAATAAGCAAAAAGGTGTGGCGGTTAGAAGCATGTGCTAAGTAAGCCACTTCCAATTCTTTGCACTAATGGTTTGTGCTTCTGAGACCAAGAGTTAAATGATCACTTTACCTTCACCAAACTGCTTCCACCACCATCTTTCCTACGTCAGATTTATAACATTTGATCTATAATGACAGTTTCAAATACTAAACATAATTTTGGTACTGTCACACTCAAGGCACTTTAGCTGTTTCCCATTACCTGAAAAAAAAAAAAACACTCCTTCCTTGTCTAACATCTGTCTGCCTTTTCACATTTGCCTCTACCATTCCACTGACTGTATTTCACATTCTGACAGTTTTTCAGCGCAGCAGAGGAAAATTGTCTCAAGCCATTGTTAGGTTCACTGGCTGGAGTTCTGTAAATCATATTGACAAAAGACAGACAGACAAGTGGATGTTTTCAAAACATGTGCATCCATGCATATACAGAGAAGCACTCACAGAACAATGAATCAAAGTGGTTAGAATTTGTGGTTTACCTATCTAATTTAATATGCTAATGAGAGGGAGGAAAAAAGCACTAATAAACAAGCAAACGACTTTGTGAAAATATAAATGCACCCTTAGGAGATAAGGCAATCCTGTGACAATGTCAGTTTGATTGTGGTGCCAACTTCTCATATCTAAGAAGATTAGAGATGCTATTTGAGAACAGATTTATGACAAGTTCTTTTCGCAAGAGTGTTTTTAGGCACATAAGAGATTTCAGGAACTCAAATACCTTCAACTCAAAATAATTCTCATGCTAAAGTTTCATATTTTGGTTTGTCATATTGTGATCCCTTACATCAATTTTAGCTTCATTAATGTTGGTTTATTACTCTTCACATTCATTTCTTCCAATAAAGACGTGAGAAATCAATTATTACTCAAAAATCTGGCTCAACTAGCCTTTATGTTTCTAATCCCAGATAAATATGCCTTTGTCTCTTTCCTGATGGCTCCTCTTTAGAACTCTGTAGTATAATATATCTTGGTTAATCTTGAAGCCATTTACTTATTTTATTTCCCCCATAAATCAAAGCTATGGCTTAAATGGTTGTCCCCCAAAAGCCCATGTTTTAAAGCCATAGTCCCCACGTGGCACTGCTGGGAGGTCGTAGAACCTTTTGGAAGTTAGGCCTGCTGAAATTGAGGTGAGGTTACTGGGAGTATACCCTCGAAGGGAACTGTGGAATGTCTCTCTCTCCCTTTGTGTCTCCTTGCTCGTAAATTAGGTAGTTTCCTCCATCACACAAGCTTGCCATAGACTTCTGCCCTGCCCAGAGGCTCAAAGTGATGAGGCTGCCTGATCATGGACTGAAAATTCCAGAACTATGAATTAAACACATATTTTCTTTCTGTAAGTTAATTACTTCAGGTATCTTATTACAGTAACACAAAGCTGACTAATATCGTGAGTAAATTCCTTACAGCAGCTGTCACATTTTGTTCATATAATTTAGAGTTCATATATATATATATATATATAGAATAGCACATATTAGCACATAAACCTATTCCCTCTCCACACTACTCCCAGGAGTCACTTAGTAAAGACCTAAATGCATATGCAATAAAATCAACTTTACAATGTTTGTAATGCTTAAATTTTTGTGGAATTTTGATTATGCATTTGATTTAATGGGTCAATGAGATGTTTTAAAATTGTAACAAGTTTATTTGGGTAATTTCTGGTGTATTCCCTCTCATATTACACATACATTTTTGTTCAATGGAGAAACAGTCACTTTCAGAATTGATACAAGAGGAAAAACATATTGCCTACTCTCATTTAGCAGATAATATACTTGTAATGCATTTTGAGTCCCCTGAATTAAAATCTGTGGAAATGTTAAGTATTATTATGCCATATCATTAGCATTTTGGCTGAAAACCTCTCCCTCTAGGCACATATGGGATTTTTATTTTTATGCATGTATTTGCATAAATACTTAACTATCTTTTACAGATGAAAGTCCTAAGATATCAACTTGACAAATATGATGGAGATATCAGATTTGTGGATATGAAACTAGTTAATGGAGATAATTTCATATCAATTTAGCATGCAATGGTCTTCATAATCTCTCAACTTTAAAGAGAACAGTAATTAGTAATGATTTTACACAGACATAACAAATAATTTTTTCCAAGAATAATTTACATGGTTTTACTTGATATTTTCAAGTAACTCCATGGTAGCGTAAAATATTCAGGAATAAGTTTCTTCAGAAATTATCAATTTTATACAACAGATCTTTTGCACAGGGAAGTGAGTGAGCGTGTGTGGCACTCCTTTAGTATTTGCGTGATACTTTTCCAGGGAAGACAAGTCCACAAACAGAGCAGGACTTCAGCTATTGATGACAGAACTGTCTGACCTTGGCACTGTGGAGCCGAGGTAAAGTCAAGACGCTTGCTGACTGAGAAGCATCTGTTCCTCTGTTTTACACTCAGCTGGATCTCACAGCAAGCTTGCTTACATGCCAGAATGCTGCAGAGTCAATGGAAAGAATTCTTTTAACTCCTGCACAGTCCACGTCTGCACAAAGCACACTGATGCCAATTAGAACTGGCATCTGCCATCGCACTGTCCTCTAAGGTTTCCTTCAACTCCAGAGCCTTGTTGAAAGTCTGGCGGTTTGCGCTGCCTGCCTTCACTTCCCACAGCAAGCCCTACATCAGGATCCCCATCACCCTGCACTGCCACGGCAGCTTCTAGGGACTCTATCTCACCTGTCTTTTTATATGAATTTTAGTTATAGGTAAAGCCTCAGTCTCTTCCAGCAAAATATTCTTTAAATTACCCATTTATCAAAGGATGCAAATAAATATTCCCGCTGAATATAAGCATTTTATTCCACTCAAATATCTATAATATTCAAAAACCCAGTAATTTTGGCTTCTGTCTTGTTGAATTCTGTAATTAAAACTGTTGTTAGGGAAAGACTACCGAAACATATAAAGCAAAAGCAGCCTCATGTAAAAAGCCTCTAAAATTGCAACAGCTAATACGAACTTCCCAAATCAGAGCCAAGATGCTAAGTTTCAGAATCTTACTCAATTACAGCAAATATGATAGTTATCTACCTCTGTGCAATGAATTACTACGACATCAGGAAACTTGAAACATCGTTATTTATTATATTTACAATTTCTCTGGATTTGCTGCTTCAAGGTCTTTCATAGAGCTGCAACCAAGGTGTCCATCAGGGCCGGGTCACATCTGAGGCTGGACTAGGGCAAGTTTCATTTCTAAGATCACATGGTCGTGAACAGGATTTGGTTTCCTACAGGCTAGTTAACTGAGGAAACCAGCTTTGTGATAACTGTTATACAGAGCTCTCTCCAGTCCATGCCATGTGGACCTCACCAAGGGGCAGGAGGCTTCATGAAAGACAGTATAAAAAATAGTCAACAGAGAGAGCCTGCTAACAAAATGGAATGGATCATTTTATGTGACCCAATCACAGAAGTTGCACCCTGTTACTTTCATCATACTCTGACGTCCCCAGAAGAAAGTCAAAGATCCTACCCAAGCTTAATAGAAGAGCAAGGATAGCAGATCACTTCTCAGTCTGACTATAAAAATATGTCACTTAATTTATCATTTTCAGTATGTGAGAGTCTGACACAGTAGTGGTACCTACCTCTTAGATTTGTGAATATTAAATCAACTAACCCGCAAGTATGTGGATAAACAACAGAATTGTGCTTTATATGTAGAATTAAATATTTTATTCCTACTCATGTAGCTTGAACTTAAATCAAATTATATTTTTAGCTATTCTTAGACCTTCTTTGAGTATGAACTACCTTCATTGTGTGTGCCTCTTTCCTCAAATCTAATTTAGAATGTTGCTTATTCATGAAAGTCTTACTGAATGCAACTTTTTTTCCAGGATTTATTTCTTAACCTCTTGATCTTCAAACCTATTCCCTCTCCACACTACTCCCAAGAGTCACTTATATACGTGAGGTTATTTTTGACTAATGTTTTATTTATTCTTATGCATGATTTTATCTACAAATTATTTGATATTACAGATCCTGTGTTTGTTTGCATTCTACAGTGACTTCAACGTCATTAATAAATGTATATTTTATTGAACCAAAAATTAGACATCACTTAAAATTTGTTACTGATAAAATAAACTAAGGAAAGTATTAGAAAAAATACATAGAAACAGTTAAAGTAAGATATGAGGAATTAGTCTGATAATTGTCTCATAAGATTTACAAAACTAGTGTGATCAAAGTTTTATTCCAGATCATAATATCTATTTGCTAAATTCTCTTCTCTCACACAGTTCATATGGGATCATGAATGATTCAAACCCCTTTGTAAACTGAAAGATCAAAATATTCACCCATCTCTTGAATGATCCTGTCATTTAATGTGAAAATCCTTTAACAAGTATAAATTTGATATGATAAATTAATTACACTAGTTGATTTAGAAGACTATGAAATTGATAGTAATCTCTGTCATGAGGGTAAAGATGGACAAGTGAGAATTCCCAGACTTTTTGAATTTAATAAGTCAATTCAACAAAAACATTAAGAAATAAATAACATCAGGCTATCAAGTAAACTAAAACAAAATTCACTAACTACTAAGACACTATTTATAATAATTTTAAAAGGAAAGAAGACATCATTTCTCAATTAGCAAACATAAACATCTTTTAAGCTAATGCATTTGAGCTATGCCTTCTCTGTATCTATTGTAATTATTTTGTTAGAAATTGGTCATAAAAATCATGTGTCAATTCTAGAAATTAGATTCTCCATCATCCCAAGATATGTTTTTATTGCTGCTTATTATTGGTTTTGCTAGTTTTGCATTTATTAACTTTCCTGAACTAATTTTGTGTAATCTATATTCTTTATCACATGTGGTCTCTGGTCTCTTGTTTTGTTAGTTTATTAAGTTAGTTAAAGATTGTACAAAGATGTTCTCAATTCCCTTGAACCAGTAAGTCTCCCAATGTTTTGTCAAAGACTATAGTGCATGTTGGGTCATGTTCTTCTGGTTTTTGATATAAACTCACAATTCTATCTTAATTTTCATTTTTTGCTCACAAAAAATTTTCAAGATCAACTAAAGGTAGAAAAAGAGCCTTCTAAGATTTATTCTGAGAGCGTGAAAAGCTCTGAATACATTTGCACAACTTTTGAGATGCCCAGAAATGAATATGTTGGAGTTTTTCAAAGCTTTCTCTAGACAAATTATCATCCAGTATTCTCTCTCTCTCTCTCTCTCTCTCTCTCTCTCTCTCTCTGGCTCTTGCTCTTGCATTTATTGTTCAGATTAGGATACCTCATCTTGCAGCTGTAATATTAAACAGGCATTTCAAGAAAGAGTACTGGATAATTGTGCAGAATGAGTTCTAAGTCAGTACAAATAACAACTAGTTTTGCAAGCAGACACTTTAAAAGAGCTTATAAACAGATGGAATAATATAAATTACCTGGAAATTAGACTCAGTGCATCATTCCAAGGCAACTTTTCCCTTTCTAGTGGCTATTCAGCTGCTGGTTTACCTAGTTAATATTATTGTAAGGATTTTTTTTTTTTATGTCTACCATGAGGCATAGATAGTAACTCGAAAACAGGGCATGCTAAATCATCACAGACCTCACTCTTCATGTGATATTCAACCACTTTTTAGGAATCATCACTCTATGCCTTGTTGCAAGCCTTTGATTAATTTCCAGAGTACTGAAAAAAATATTTTGTCAGTTTTTGCCTGTGTGCTTTTTTGGAGCCATGAAATATGAGAGATTCTTTAAAGCACTACTCTGAAAAATATTTTCTTAAAAATTACTTTTAAAATAAGAGTTCTAATACTTCAAAAGTAATTGTTATATCAATTTTAATGGAACTTCATCTGTGATTATAATTAAGTTTTGACATACCGAAAACATTTTCTGGTCTATGAAAATAATTTAAAAATAAGTTGACAGTCTATTTTTAATCTCAGAATTAATTGCTTTTACTCTTATAAATAAAACAAAGTACTTATCTAATTTTAAAGAATAAATCAAAATTTTAGTTTTTAAATGTAAAGGGCAGTTAGCATGCATAAGGCCCTGGGTTCAATCCCCAACATAAAAAAAATCAATACAGAATCTTTTATCACATACAAACTAGATTTAAAATGTAGAAAATATTAGGAATACTTGGCACTTTTGATTTCTCAATATCCAAGTTTATTTCTTATTTAGAAGAAACCCAACAGATGAGAGGCGGAATCTCATACTAAGGTATTGAAACATTTCCCTAGGAGCAAGAAAAAGAAGGGGCAAGACATATGGAAAGAATGTAGAAATAATGGACAAATCTTCCAAAATGCAATGCAAAAAATCAGTATATCCAAGAGATTCGATAAACTCTAGGCACAATACACATCATAGTCACTTTGCCACAAGACGAAGAATCTTGGGAGGACTATGACTTCACACACACAAATCATCCTCAGTAAGATTAACGGCCTCTCTAGGCATAATGTAAAGAAATTAAAAATTAGCAATAGAGGAAATTTGTGAAAGTCACAAACATGTGAAAAATTAAACAATTAGTCTTAAGTAAGTAATGGATAAGAAATAGCCAATTTAAAAAGACCATTTGGGGCTTGAAGAGTGGC
>PVKB01002303.1:181781-298764 GCA_004027205.1 Ctenodactylus gundi
AAAAAAAAAAAAAAAAAAAAAAAAAAAAAAAAAAAAAAAAAAAAAAAAAAAAAAAAAAAAAAAAAAAAAAAAAAAAAAAAAAAAAAAAAAAAAAAAAAAAAAAAAAAAAAAAAAAAAAAACTAGACAAACTTTAAAATATGAATCAGTAAATCTATAAATAAAAACAGGCCTTATTCTGTGAAGCCAATATCATACAAATATCAAAACTAAACAGACATCAGACTCACAGAAATGATAAATATCAAAAGCTCTCCAAAACTCTTCAATTAGGTAAGGAAAATAAAGGTCAGACAAGATACGAAAAGAATCCCACAACTAATTGGGATTTAACTGAGCAGCACAAGGTTGGTCAATGCACAAAATACAGCCTGTAATCCAATGTTGCTTAATATACAAAATTCAACCACTTATTATACCATATTAAAAATAAAGGACAAACATTGTAAACAAATGCAAACTGTGCAGAGAAAATTGGATATCCATTTACAAAAGAATGGATTTGGACCCTCACTTTATAACATATGCAAAATCAACTCAAAATGGCCCTTGACCGACATTTAATAGCTAAAGCAACCTCTTAGAAGAAAGCATAGGAGAAAATCTCTATGGCATTTGATTAGATAATAGTTTCTTTCATATAACACCCCAAATACAAACTACAACAGAAAACAGATAAATTTGATTGTGTCGAGATTGAAAAAATTAAAGCCATGCATCAAGTTCTCAAGGACAGGTTAAAAATAGTAGGTCAGCATGGAAGCTGGATTCAACAGTTCCTAGATGATTCAAAGACTCAACTTCAGAATCACAGGAATAAAGGAAAAAATTACAAGATCAAGCTAGAGATACAAAAAAAAAAAAATATTCACCAAAATCATAGCAGAAAACTTTCCAAAACTAAGGAAAGAAGTTGACTTCTAGGTAGGCAAGAGTTATCTAACACCAAAATACATAATCAAAACAGAACTTACTCATCACATATAATAAAAATTGCAGATATTCAAGATATTCAACACAAAGAGAGATACCTAAAAGCTGTCAGAGAAAAACAGCAAGTAACTCACAAACTTATCAGAATAACAGATTTTCAACACAGACTTTAAATGCCCAGTGTTCGTAAAGTCTTTTGAATCCTAAAAGAAAATAATAATTGAGTCAAACTTAAATAATCTTCCTGCAAATTATCCTTCAAATTGACAGAGAAAAAAAAACCTAAATAAATTCATGACCACTAAACTAGCATTACAAAGCAATACTTAAGGGAGTTCTAGACAGAGAAAGGAAAGTGAAATATAGAAGAACCCAGAGGAAAGTAGCCATGATTTTTTCCAATATTCAACTGAGATTCATGATACAAATTCTATAAATAGCTTACATTAAGTGAGGATGTAGTCAGTCTACATATCAAAATAACAGTTGCTTTATAGTCAGGCATGGTGGCACATGCCTGCAATCCAAGCACTCCGGGATATTGAGAAGGCCTTGAGTGCTGCGGAGAGCAAGAAAAACAACAAAAGTGGCACCAAGAACAGTAAAAACAAACAAACAAACAAACAAAAAACAGAAATTGTCTACATCTCACATTAGGCTACTCTCGTTCTTTGAAATAATTTAACTAAGGTCTATTTTTTAAATGTCAAAGAATGAGCTCCTTGATGTGTCTAAACTGGAAAAATAGGCACATGCAGTTTGTTTCAAATATCACGAAACTCTGCAAGTCTAGCCAATAGTGATCCATTTATTTTTTAGCCACCTGGAACTGTGGGTGGTGTGGGTTCTCTTATGATCTCTTTATTTTGTCCTTGGAAAGGAATAGCAAGTGTCATGCCAATGTTCCTCTGTTTTCCTCTTAATACCAAATATATCACGTTGTATGTCTCTATCAGTGTCACCCTTAATAGTGGTGAATTCAGCCTCTGGTCATTAAATAGGACCATAACATGTAATAGCAGTTAGTGCAACGTTCACAAAGCTGGCCAAGATAATATGAATGTGAGTCAGATACGGTAATACATTTGTCTTGTTTTGTATTCTGTGTAAAAACTGATAATAAAGTTAGCGACTTTAAATAACACCCACCCACCTCTTGCATTTTCCAGCAAGAGTCCTGCAAGGCTGGAATCTCACATGGCTGAAATATATCTGGAGTTTCAGGGTCTGAGGCTGACCTAGATCAAGATCAAAGTGCTGGAGTTCACTATAATGTGTGAGAGTGCCAGAAGGAAAAGCACTCATTTTAGGTCAAATCTATTATAAGGCAGAACAATTCTAAGTTAGGATAGAAGAAAGAAAGGTAGAAAGGAGACAAGAAAAATCTGTAACTTCTAAATTGTACTTTTAACAAAGCTACCGCTTCAGGACACAATAAAAGATACCCCAAATTACTATGCCTTTGTTTTTTTCCTCTGTAGGACATTTTAAAATTCCTTAGAGTCTTAAAAAGATAAAATAAGCTTATAAGATGGACTCTTGCTTTTGACTTGTAAATGGATCTTGTCTTTCACCTATAAATTGCACCTGTTTTCCTTCCATAAATTCCACAGATTTCCCTCCCCAAGAACACATAATTCCTACCACCAAACTATAAAGCACCTCAGTCCTCAAATATGCACATTTCTTTTAACATATGTACTTCTTTGATTCTGGTTAATAGATTTGCCTGTGCCTCTCACTGGCACATCCGAAATTGCTTTTTTTTTTTTTTGTAGCAAAAACAACAAACATACTCTGTGGATGACGGGGCAAGTTGTGCTCTCCCTCTCCCAGGTGAGGGTGAGATTTTCTCATTCTATCCAGTGATCTTTCTTCCTTTCTTTCTTACTTTTTTTTACAGTACTGAGGATTGAAGAAGATGAAACAGTTCTTTGTAGAGTATTATTCTAAGAGACTGTAAAATTTAACATATATATTTCTATATGTTATATGTATGTAAACACACACACACACACACACACACACACACACATATATATATATATATATGTGAAATATTCTGAAGGATGAAAATATTTGCCTCTAGGAGGTCCTTTAATTTATCTTTCATTGTCATTTTTATAGACAATTAAGGTATAGATAACTGATAACAATGCAAAGATTCCTCACCACAAAAATGTGAATTAGTCTGCTAGGTAGAATGGAACATACTATTGCTTGTGAAAAATCCCATTATACATCTGCTTGTAAATTTAATTAAACATTCCACATTTGCCTATGTCTTAGTTGTTTTCTCTTTACTGAGACAGAATACTCAACGTCCACAACTTTAGGGAGGAAAGATTTATTTTAGCTCACAGTGTTAGAAAGTCACAGTCATTTCACAGGTGAGCATCTGGACAAGGCAGAATGGCAAAGCCAGAGAGAGCTCCTCACGGCAGGGAAAACAGGGTCAAGCCTGGGAGGATGGACACACTATCTGGCTGGCCTCCAATGACTTCCTCTGAAATCTGGGTGGAAAAACCCTCCATGAACCCACAATGCTTGCATTTTTAAAGCTTGTAAAGGCAGAACCACATGAACATCGCTGATGTCTGCCACTGGCTTGAGCAGTAGCTTCACCTCTTTGGACAATCACGGCTAAGGTCTCTGAGTTTTTAGATGGCTGAGTTCCAGGAAGCTAGTCTTTGGCAGACTTTTTCCACCTTGCTTCTGGAGTACACTTCTCAGATCAAAGTCTCTTCTTCACCTTTGAGTTGGTAAAGGATGGGGTCTTGTTGACTTTTGAGATGCCCTCAAGGCACCCTACCTATAGTCCTGATTGTAAGTACTTGGCTTCTTTTTAATGTGAATCTCTTTAATTTCCTTGTACTCTTTTGGCACATCTCAGCAGGCCCTTATAGTTTGCCAAAGAGAAAAATGTTATATTGTATTTCCCTGCCATTTTTTCCTGTCTTTCACCATACAGTTGGCTACAAGCAGTACCCAAGGGGCATCCTGGACATCAGGCTGCCTTGAGATTTCCTCCACTAGATTAAGTAGTTCAGTGCCCTTAATCTCAGTTTCAGGCAGTCTCTGGACAAGGACAAAATTCCAATAAGGTTTCTGCCAGAATAAACTTCTTGAGCATGGGCTTTCCCATCCACGCTTCTATCAGCATTGTGGTCTTCTGAGCTTCAACCAGAATCTCCCATAAAGCTTGGCTCAGAGCACTAGACAGCTCCCCCTGCCAGTATTCTCAAGTCTTTCTATACTCCTCCTGCAAGCCAGTCTCAAAGGCTTCCAAACCACACAGTCAAGTAAAGTCATAGAAAAAAACCACTTTTCTGGTACTAATTTCTGTCTGGGAGAGAAGAGTTATTTTAGCTCACAGTTTCAGACGGTCACAGTCCATTCACAAGCAGAAAGCTGGAAATGATGGAATGGCAGAGCCAGAAAGAAAGACCCATAGCCAGGCAGAATAAAGCCAAATCCGGAGGGAAGGCAGAACCAGCACACACCCCTTCAGGTCAAGCCCCAAGCATCCACCCCTTCCAGCCAGGCTCCACCTCACAATAGTCCCCAGGTACCAGGCTTTGGAGAAACACTCCAGACCCAAATCACAACAGCTTTTATATGTAAAGTCTTATGACCAATACTGATGCAAATCACTACTTTTGCCTCAAACAGAATAAGATATAGTTTATTCTGAAGCCAAGCATGAATGATTATACCTTTTTTCAACAGTATTTGAGTCATACATGCAAAATAGAATACACAAATCACGAGTGCACAGTTTGATGAATTTCTACCTAGTGAGTATGCTTTATTGGATTTTCGGTTGCAGAGGAAATGACTAAAGATTGAGTCAATGCTACAGCCTTTAGTTACATGCTAGCAGCAAAGAGGATTTTTTTTTTCAAATAGCTTGCACATCAAAATATCAAAAAAGCAGAACAAGCAGAATAATCATACACACAAATTTTTACACGTTTTATTCCCCATACACTTTTTACATATAACTTGATATTTTATGGACAGTATAAAAAATCCTCTTCTTATCCAAAGTATTTCCTTTCTTTTATCCTTCTTTTAATAAAAATATCCTCATTCCCATATTTTTTAATATTTCCTCTTGGACTTGCTAGCTACTTTTTGTTGTGCCCCTTTTTTAAAAAAAAATTTAACACAAACAAGTAGCATTAAAAAGGCATAGCTACAACATGTGTTGAAGCAAATTACTC
Organism: Ctenodactylus gundi; assembly: GCA_004027205.1. Classification (NCBI taxonomy): domain Eukaryota; kingdom Metazoa; phylum Chordata; class Mammalia; order Rodentia; family Ctenodactylidae; genus Ctenodactylus; species Ctenodactylus gundi. The sequence continues at coordinate 186,939 of PVKB01002303.1, forward strand.
AAGATTACAATTATAGCTTAGTTATGGCTTTAGAATCTTGTGTAACAAAACTGTAAGCCTTTTAATACAGTAAAAAAAATAATTAAAAGAACTAATGTTGATTTTTACCAATAAGGACACTTGTTACCCTTGGCACGTACCACTCAAATAGCTATATAATAATTTTATTTTTATGACATCGATACCTGTTATTTTGTTAGATATTTAAAACCCAGTAACAACACAAAAATGTTATTAAAAGTAAAATTATTCTAAATTTTAAAGTTAGCTTTACTCTAAGCATGAAACAGATTATTGAAAAGAACTTACAACAATTCAAAGTATAAAAAATTAATTTTCCTAATTTTTTTGTAATTTAAACCTGATAACAGAAAGCATAAGGAGCTTTCATAATTATTTATAAGGATAGTATTTAGTATTTAATAAGTTTAAGAAGCAGATTTAACTTCTATGTATTTTAATATCTTTTAAAAACACATTTAATATCCTTAGTTTTTAAATATCTAGAAGCCATTAAGTCTTAAACTTAGCAACCGATAATCCAAATGTTGTCTCACAACATTAACATGAAGCATTAACCTTATTTTTATTTACTGAACAATTATTTTAGATCATTTTCAGAACCAAAATATTAAACTTAACATAGTGAACATTTTGGCATACATTTTAAGGTTTTTTATTATTATTATTCCTACAGGATTTAACCCTAGGTTTGTCATTCATTAGAATTTGGTGGAGCCACACATTGTTTAACACATACATGTATATTAATTAGTCTCAGGGTTTGAGGAACTAGAGGATTCATCTATCTATAATGGAGAATTAAAGCCATTTAAATTTTACATTGATGTATTTTTTAATAAAATATCTTTCTTTAGTGGTTCCCTGTGCCTAAGGCTAATTGTTAAACACAGATTAACAGACAGAAAGACAGACAGACAAAATACATGATCACAGCATACTTTTTAGGTACATTGGCCAAGTTATAATAATTTTCTAATTCATTTTTTTACACTTTTACATTTCAATTCAAGTATGCTATGCGTCATCTCTTGTCTTATCCAGGGCTTTTCTAACTAATAAAGGACGTGTGTTTTGGGTTGGTTTTAAATGCTGCTTTTGGAAGTAGCTCTCTCAGGTATCACCCTAAAATCCACTTCTTTCACAGGAGTCTTGCTTTGTCTTGCACATTCTTTGGGAACGTGAAGTACTTGAAGATACTAGGTGGCCAATACTTTATTTTTGCCTTCCTGGCCGAGCCAGTAAGTTCCTTTTAACCCAGGAACAGGGTATGTTTTACAGTATGTTTTATTATCCCTTATGGGGACAATGAATGTCACGAAGTGTGTGCCCCTAGTGCCTCTCCTCTTGTGAGCTAGAGGGAACAATGTTTCTTCTCTTTGGTGCCTTCTTGCTCATAAATTTCCTAAGCTATGGGTAATAAGGTTGCATCAAGCAGGAGTTACCCAAGAGAAACAGAACTATTCACTAGAGGTGTGATAGGAGACAAAGGTCAAGTGCTAGCAATATCAAAGCAACATTTTGAAAATAAACCAAAAAGAATGCTAATGGTTGCAACTAAATGCCTTTAAAAATCTTAAAGTAAAAACAAAATACAATAAAAAACAAACCCAAAATCAAACTAAACCAAATTAAAATGTACAGCCAGAAAAGTAGAAAACCAAACAGGCAGCAAGGACAAAATGCTTTCAAAGTAAACAAAGTAGATACCTTAAACTAAACTTGGAAAGCAAACCAACAAGGCCTTCGGAGTTGATCAGACCCTAACTGAAAATAGTTTGGAATAAACTTGGGCTCTTACCATAACATCAGCGAGGACCAAGGCCCAGAAGAAAACTTACCAGGTCCACTCGAGGAGGCTAAGCAGGACAGTAGAGCACAATGGGTACTAAATGCTGGAACCAGATGCCACTCAGGTCAGTTCCTTGGGTTAATGGTGGTTAGGTTTCCATGTTGAAAAGGTTCTGTTGACACAAAACATCACTTTTGACTCCAAGAGAATAAGAGATAGTTCATTCTGAAGCCAAATATGAGTGATCATAGATTTATGGATTTAGGCTTCCTAAATACCAATGCAATGAATTAGCAGTTATATGCAGTACTTATAGAAGAAAGTTATAAATGGAATTACTTTTAAAATAGCGTTGCAGGGCTGGGGGAATCGTACTACAGTTAAAGTACTTGCCTTGCACCAGCAAGGCCTGAGTTTCATTCCCCAGCACCACATAAAGCTGGGCATGGTGGTACATGCCTGTAATCCCAGCAGTTGGGAGGCTGAGGCAGGGAATTTGTCCTGAGTTCAAGGCCAGCCTGGGTTACACCATTGAGTTCAGGACAAGCCTTGGCTACAGAGCAAGACCCTGTCTCAGTAAATAAATAAATAAGTAAATAAATATGTTGTTGGGAGCATCTGTTACTTGGGTCACCACGAAGTGGGAAAACCTGTACTATCTGTGGACATTCTTAGTTCTAAAAAATTGGTGGAAAAGTAGAGGGTTTGCTTTTAAATTTTAAAAGTGTTACTTAGTAATTGCAGGAATGTTACATATGAAAGGATTTATCACAGGTGTTAAGTCAGATAGAGAGCAGGAGGACAAGGGATATGGCCATGAAGAAGGGTCAGATCAGCCCCTGGTAATCTGGCTATGCAGAACAAGCCAACCTCTCCAGAAACCCTCGGGAAGTCCATTAGCTGATTATGGTAGGCTCATTATGTGAGACTATTTTTGGAAACTTCAGTTCTCACCAGTATGGCACAAGAGAACTTTGAAAGTTATTTTTTCCTTTGGAGAGAAATGGCTTCCCCAAACTTCTTCATGCCTACTGTAGGTATTAATTGCTGGCCCCACCTTTCCTCATCCCAAATGAATGGATGGAGCATGCAGATGCTGGCACTAGGAAGTCAAAGAATAATTTCTTTTCCTTAGTCTAGGGTCCTGAAAGAGTTAAAACAAGTCTGGGCGTGGCTATATCTCATTCTATTCGAAAACTACACTGTTTTTTACTATAAAAGTCCCTTACCCTCTTATATGCCAGTGAGACAGTGACTTGAGGTAAATGGGCTCTTCCATTTCCTTGGAGCTGGCTTGGAGCTAGGTATGCCTTCGGCTAAAATATAGGCTTCCATCAGTTTAGTCAGTGGTGAGCAAACAAACCTGCGTGTACAGACTTAGGTGGCCAGTAACAATCTTTGAAAACTTTCTTTGAAATTGATTCGGGCATCTTATCAATTTTATTATTAATTAATGCATTAAATAAAATATTTAATATCTGTTCATGTTATATTTTAATAGAATGGCAATTTTAATGTTTTAAAATAATCTATTTCTTAGCATAGTACTTTATTATGTACCATATGTATGCTAATTTTATAAAAGCTAAAACAAATTTACTATTTGAAATGAATTTAAGGATTTAAGGGTATTGTTATTTTTGTTTAAGACATATTGTGAGTCATTTTGATAACTTATGAGTTTCTGAGTTCTTAGGAGTGAAATTGACTGTTAGCCATTATTCTGATGGAAGCAGAGTCTGTTTTACATGACATACATAATTTAGCGAAATTTACTTTTATCTAAGCATAAGATTTGATGCTCTAATATTAATTCCTTATTATTCAGGATAAAATCTCAAGTTCCTAATCTGCCACATTCTTTATTTTTATAAAGTTTTCTGTTTTCTAGAAACACTAACATTTTCACTTTCTTAAACACATCATGCATTACTTGCATTCATAAGATACACACACGCACACACACACACACACACACATTTCCCCAGTGCTTCTTTCCATGTGTTAAATGTTGTTATGGTGGGAGGATGGAGCAAACAGACTTCTTTTCTTTTTGTTCACTTTTACAGCACACAAAGAATCACATTCACTGTTTCTACAAAGACCGACCTACTCATCCCTTAGAGGCTCCACATTCTTTGTTGGCTGCAAGAACTGCATGAAAATTTTAGTTGTCATCTTCAAGATAAAAGAACAGGCCTGGATATTTACTTGAAGTCAAGAAAGCCATATGTGGATGGTTAGCTGTTCAGCAAAGGTTCATGTACCTCTTAGTATACTATAGTTGTTTCTGGTGAGTAGCTTTTCAGTCAGATAAAATGTCCCCCAGCTTGTTCTGTCACCATATGGGGCAACTGACTACTTCTCACTAAAGTAATAATGAAGAATGTTTTGTACCATTCTGGGAAGACAAGGCCCAGATATACATATACTTCATCTCTCAATATGTGCCACGATTTTAGATTTAAAAAAATCTTTATAATAATAGCAAGCCACTGAAGTGTGGATGTATATTAGCTTTTCATTGCTGGGACAATACAGCTAAAGAAAAAAAAACTTTTTGGGTCATAGTTTCAGAAGTTTCAATTCATGACAACAGGTTCCAATGGCAGAAATAGTAGAATAGGAAGGTCTGGCAGGCAAAGTCTGCTCAGCCCATGGCAGCAAGGAGACAGAGACAGCAAGAGGAACCAAGGAGGGAGAGACTGTGCACTGGCACACGCCCAGTCACCCACCTCCTCCAACCAGTCTCCACCTTCTAAAAGTACACTTGACTATGGACTCATCAAAGAATCCACTTGTGATTATAGAACCTCCATAATGTAAGTGCTGTCTGAAAGTCCAAACTCTGAACACGAGAGTTTTAAGAGACATTTAGATTTTACCATAATGGTTTAGTTCTTTAAAAGTAGCTAGTGTTGCCCCAACTAATACATTAAATAAAAAGACATTCCAGAGAGGTGGGTAGATGAAGTCTAGATCTCAGAGAAGAGCTCGAGGTCTGAGACTGATGTACCAAGCCCCCCCCCCCTCTCTCTCTCTCTCTCTCTCTCTCTCTCTCTATATATATATATATATATATAGTTACTAAAGGCATAACACCAGATTTTATTTAAGGAGTAGAGTATTTATGAGGACATGAGGACTAGGGACAAGGAGAAGCTTTGAGAACTCCAACACTAGTATTTAGTTAGAAAAAGTTGAAATCTGCAAAGGATTCTGAAATATCCTGTGAAAAAAAAATCAAAAAGAATTGTGTCTTAGAAGGAGAGACTAAATTATTCCAAGAAGCAGAGTGATCATTGAGATCCAACATTTCTGAAAGCACCATCATTACAGAACTTATGTACAGCTCGTATATGTCAATAACTTTGAAAACAGTTTGAGACTTTGTCAAAAAGCAGAATCAGTACATTTGATGGAAGCAGAAGTCCAAATTGAGTAGGTAATAGAATAAATGGTGAGAGAAGAAAGATGACAAAAATGAAGCAGACAAGAAGGATGGGTAGCTAAGTAGTAGAGTCAAAGAAAAATAATACTGAAGAAGTACACAAAGGAAAAGAATGATCCAGTGAATAGGAAGATGTGACTGTAAGAGATAGAAAGGAATAAGAGATAGGATCCACAGTGTAATGAAGAGGTTGGTCTTTTGAGGGAGAGAGTTAAAACATTTATTCCCTTGTATGAGGAAGTAAAACATACATTATGAGTAGGGATACATGAGGTTTTGTTGAGTTACTATGTCTAGCTTGATTATTTCTAAAGAAAAATGTAGAAAGGTCATCACAGGGAATGAAGAAAGGGATAAGAAAACTTACAAAACAGTCATCTCAGGAAATGTAAAAGGAAAATTTCCATCCAAACATAAAAGGATACCTGGGTACAACTGAATATCAGTTTGAAAGCTTTAGTTATAATTTCTATGACATGTAATCATCCATATATATTTTTTCCTTCTGTACTGGTTTGACAGAAATAGAGCAAAGATAGCTTGGTTCAATGAAGACTGGGACCTGTTTTTTCTAGTGTGTATATAAATGAGAGAAAGTGAAAGACTTCTGAGGTATTTGCATGAAAATAATAAGCACTGACCACAAGTACAGAGAAAAATGAACAAAGGGGGATGATATTGAAAAGGCAGATTGGATGAAATCAAACTAGGGCAGATTGGACTATTGTAGTAATCAAGTGAGCAGTATCTACCAAAGCTAGGCAAATAGAGGGTGAAGCGCATGAAACAGAAATTTCTGGGATGGTAGAGTTACAGGAAATGACAATGTAAAGGGTAAACTACAGAGTGAAATTGTGAAAATGGTTGGCAAAGATGGTGGAGAAAATTGAAGAAAATGAGGTCAAAGAACTGTTAGGCCAATACACTCAACCTGGGTGCTATCACTGTGAGAGGCAAGGATTTCAAGTCATCTGTAAAGAAAGAACAATACTCCACAGAATAGTTTATAACAAAAACCAAATAGTGAGTAGATGGTATATCAAGCAGACAAGCTTCAAAGGAGCTCTGAGGGATATGTGTGTGTGTGCGTATTCATGTGTGTGTGTGTATGCTCTTTTGTGTGTGCATGCGAATATGTGCATGTGTGTGCACCTTTGCAGTACTGATAATTGTACCCAGGATCTCACACATGCTAGGAAACTGATTTACTTCTGGAAGCTGTGTTTTTGAGACAGGAAAGCAACAATGAGAAAAAAAAGTTTACTAATCCTCCTATCCTAACTGTAGGGCATATGCACAGGGAAAACGAGACATGCTTTTACCTAGAGTTCAAAACTAAATCAAGCAGCATGAAATCTGAATAGTGACCAAATACTTTTTCTCCAAAAATTCCTTATATTATACCTTGCAGCCCATCCCCATGGTTGAGGTATTTGTGGAGCACAATTTACAGCCTTATGTAATGCATGTCATTGAGGAACAAATGCCAGAATTTTTTTCTGCATTAAAACGTATTTTACAAACTTACGTATGCAAATTATTTAGAAAGAAAAGATCATGATTTGAAAAAGAAATTTCTTTTCAAACCAACAAGAAGAAAAAATTTGGAAAATTGTATGGTAATGTAAGAATCTAATTTCCTCCCTAGATTTGGTAGATTTTCATAAGCAAGTCTTTTATTTCTGGCAATAAAGTTTCAGTGTTCAGAGAAACCTTTTCAGTATAGCACATATAAAATGCTGCATTTATTTTTGAAACTTTCTTTTGAGGAAAAAAATGGAAGAAAAATTTCCAAAGAATAAAAATAATAACAAAGCAAAAATCTATAGGACACATCACAGTTAAAACTGCTTTTTAAGTTGGGCCTGATTTTCTCTCTCCCACCCTTCTCTCCTTCCCTTTCTTCCTCTTTCCTTCCTTTTTTTTTTTTTTGTGACAGGGTCTTGCTCTGTAGCCCAGGCTGGTCCTGAATTCACTATGGAGCCCAGACTGGCCTTGGACTCTGGGCAATCCTCCTGCCTCAGCTTCCCAAGTGCTGGGATAACAGGCCTGTGCCACCGCACCTAGCTTATGTGGTGGTGGGGAATCAAACTCAGGTACTTAGTGCTTGACACGGTGCTTGCTAGGCAAGCACTTTAACCACTAAGCCATTCCTCCAGCCCCACCTTCCCTTCTGTTTTAGCTCCTTTCTTCTCTTTTTTTTACTTGTTCTTCCTTCCATCCTTTTCTCTCTCCCTTTCACTTGCCTTTTCTTTATTCTTCTGATGCTTCTGGATTTTTTGCAGATTGCTTTTCTATTACTTCTATTTCTCAGTCTCGAGGTTTCTTCCATACCGCATCTTCTGTCTGGGTAGTTAATATGTGGTATGTCTTTGTTATTTGTGGCTTTTCATTATCCATCATGCTTTGCATTTCTGAATTAAGCTTATTAAACATATTCATGGAGTTTTTTTTGCTCTTTCACACTTTGGAAAAATATAACGCTGATTTCAGTATTACCATACTATTTTTAAATAGTTAATCTTTTATTTCTCTCTAAATAAAATACTATTAAATCTACTAATCTACTAATAAATACCATTAATGCCTCTTTTCTGAAGGTATTAGATAGTGAAGAAACTACCACTGCTGGTAATAACTGCTCCAATGTCCTGCTCCCTTTTTTATACTTTTGGTTTTGTTACATATATCCTGTAGACTGGAGTTTTTTGTTTTACTCATGCTGTTTTGGATAAGTAACTCCATCTTTAATTCAAATGTTCTCATATGCAAATGCTATATATTTGTACGCTTAACTGGCAAAAGTACAGTGCATTATTATTTGAGTGTATTCATGGAAATGTCTTCATCTTATTATTTGTGATAATATTTCCAATATACAGAAGATTTTTTTATATTCCTATAGGATTAAAAATAGTAGAATACCACCTATCACTTAGGAAAGTGGAAGCAGAAGGATCAAAAGTTTGAGGTCAACCTGGCCAACTTAATGGGACCTCATCTTAAAATAAAATAAAATACCAATTACTCTGTTTTGAGCTCTGAGTGTATATATGTATATATATATATATATATATATATATATATATATAATTATACTTAGTCTCACAAATCAATGCAAATATATATTAACTAAAAGTAAATAAATTTAAAAAGAATGTAGTGTGAACATACAGCAAAAGTAAAACATTAAATGATTAAAAGCAATAACCTTATATATTCATTCAGAATTTCAACTATTCTAATATTTACTGTATCAATCAGTTTCAAAATTGTAAAATTTCAGACTATAATCGACAATACCCTAAAGCTCAGAAACAGATTCCTACACTTAATGGGACCTCACTGAAACTCCCTTTGGAAATAGCTATTTCCTGCTTCTGAAAAACATGAAAGAATTCCTCTGTGTGAGAAGGAAGAAAGGAGCCAAATACCATATATACATTTTTATGAGTTCTAAAATGTATAGAAGTTTATTGAAAACTGAATTTACCAAAAAAAAGGACCAGATGCTTCCCAGATTTCACCTAAAGAGTCATAAACATCAAGATGCGAACACCCAGAAGCTCAAGGAGAAGACTGTTTTCCGCAAGAGCAGGAAGCACAGAAAATGACAAGTGCCATAAAAGCATGTTCTCATTAGTCACTGAGATCAATTAGACTATAGATCAACAAATATGTATTTTGTAACCCCCTGCCTATATAATTGGAGAAAATCTTCCTGCCCTTTTGACATTGGCCTCTCCATGTGCCTTGTTTCAGTCGGTGAAATGTCAGAGTGATTGTTACTTTTTCATCATCGAGATTCACTATTCAACATCCACAACTTTAGAAAGGAAAAATTTATTTAAGCTTATGGCTTCATAAAGTCACAGTTTGTTCACTGGTAGGTGGCTGGAAAATGGTAGAGTCAAATGGTGGGGCCATAGCTAGAGTCAGCGCCAGAGCCTGTGCTCCAGAGACAGAGATCATCCTCACAATATGGCAGAAAGAGACGAGCCTGGGAGGAAGCATGGAGCCAGCACATACCCGTCCAGGTCAAACCCCAAGCGGCCGCCCCTTTGCAGCCAGGCCCCACTCCCAACAGTATACAGTATCCGTAGGAACATGAGGCTTTTGGGGGACACTCCTGATCCAAACCATGACAGTGATAATGCACACATGTTATTACAGATCTTAAACGTCATTGTCTATTTCTATGTATTCCTTGGGGCAATTCAGGCTTATTCCAAAGCAGCCACTATTTCTACATCTTGGGTCCCAGAGTGAATATTTTTAGATTGGAGCTACTTTGGGTGCGGCAGACCCTCGAAGTTGATCCATATGGTCTTGAGTATGAGAATAACCAGTGACTGTAATAGCATAGTGATGAGAAACTTGCTTAATATGTAGGCCCAACTGGACAACACACATACCTGATGACTGTGCAGTTAATCAGAATGCACAGTAGTTGATACTTGGACACTGCTAGCTGTAATTTTGTCCCTTCAATGTCAGATGTGAATGATAATAACTTTTTCTCAAGGATGGTTCTTTTTTTTGCCTCCCTCACAGCTATCCACTCACAGTTTCTCCAGTTCTGATCTCCTTGGACCCCAGACTATTCATTTTACATTCTGCTTCGCTCAAGATGCAGTTTTATATTTGCTAAAGTTTGAGGATATCTGTATTGAAGCTATCAGGCTACTATAAAATAAGTCACATATAATTGGAGCAACTATCTGGCTTAAATAAGAGAAAAAGAAATACAGGATAAACATGATGAATGCTTTACAAAGAGAAAAACCATGGAATTAATTGCAAAACTATTAGCTCTTAATTTAAATAAAAGTGAATAAATTTCTCCAACTAAAAGACAAAGATTATCATAGCAGACAACAACAACAACAAAGCCAACTACCTACAGTTTACAAGATACATAAATTATAAGGACACTGAAATGTGGCTATAGCTCTGTTGTACAATACTTGCTGAGCATGAGTGAGATCCTGAATTTGATCCACAGCACAACATAAACACACACACACACACACACACACACACACACACACACACACACGTGTGCATGCGTGCACACGAAGTTAAGAAAAAAGATATTGAAAATATATACCTTATAATCATTACCTAAAAGAAGGCTTGTATAACTATTTTAAAATCAAACTAGTGGACTTTCAGGCAAAAATCTACAATATACTAAAACAAATGAAACTTTATGCATACACAACATCCATCTCACCTTGCCAATAACTCTTGTAAAGCTCAGTGATTAATATAATACAGTACTGGCAAAGTAATATATATATATAGACAACAGAACAGAATGGAATTACAGAAAGAAATTCACACATATTTGAATGGCAGATTTAGGACTTAGGTGGCACTGAGAAAGAAAATAAATTAGTAGAAACTGACAAATTACCAAAAATAAACTCAACTACATGATAAAGTCAAGTAAAAATTATTCATTACAGCATATGTAATGATTTTGTAAAAAGAAATAGCTTATAGTTTTATTGTATGATTTCTAAACCTAATTGAAAAAATAAGTAAAATTAAGTGGAAAAAATTCCCTTCTAAAACACCTTGCAGCCAAGAGAAGCTCAGAAGGTTTCAAGGAGAAGATGATGGTTGGAAATCACTACTGTGTTACACGTCGGGTGGTAACAGGGTCAGGAAGCTGACGTTCAAGGACAAGATATCGGATTTAGACAGCACTAGTGCAGGCGATGCCACCAGGACAATTACCAACAATCACCTCAATCCTGGTAGACATTCTGGTAGAGCTTTGAGTTTGATTCTAAGAACAATGCAGCAACTAGCTTACCAAATTTAGTAATTTATAGAGATTAAATATCCCTAAGCAAGTTTAATCTGTTTTTTCAGTCCTTTGGGATCTCATATCTCCCTGTTTAATTACCTCTGATTACGGACAGATTAGGTCCCAAAGCCTGGGGCAAGCGCAGGACCGACTGCATTAAACAGTCACAGGAGTCCAGGGCGACAATACGAAGAATGGAGGAAGCAACCAGGGGGAGCTTAGGTAACATCCTCGTTCACCTCTACTCCAAACCTGAAGATTAGCAGACAAAAATAAAGCTTTCATTTTACCATTTGCCATTTGTCTTTCAAATCATCCTGCGTTTCTTAATTCTGACATTGCCGATATAAAATCTGTTTTCCATCAGTGGCATATCACATCTCCCTAAGCACATGACTTCCTTAATGAAAACTCTTTGCTGCCTCCCAACAGCATATGGAATAACTGTTTAGTTGGCTTACATGTCACGCATCCATTGTATGATGCATTCTTGGTTTTTGCTTCAGTGCTAAGAATTGAACTTAGGGCCTATCAAATGCTAGACAGACATTCTACCACTGGGCTATTCCTCTGCACTCTATTACCAATATTTAAATTTTATTCTTATTCATCTTTCCACATTTCAAGTTACATACTATAGCTCAAAGTGTAGCCAGAATTGCATAAGCATCTTTATCTTCCTGGAATGCAAATGTGCTTCCCATGCTTTTAGGTGACATCATGTCCAGAAATCCTATCAATCTCATGAGCATCTTTATATGCACATGTTGCCCATCCATGTCTTCATCATTCCTTTCAGTATATCTGTTCATACAGTATTTATATAATGTTCTATATATCATACTTAGTATACTCAAAGCTGGAGAAAGAAAAACAACATGAGCTAGGCTCTTGAACTAGGGCTCCTTTCAATCCACTGGAATGAGAATCATGTGTAATGACTACTTCAATAGCACAAGGCATTATTTTTCTCCATTTTATTAGAATGTGTATATGTAATACATAATGTTTACAATGAACTTAGGTATTTTGTGCACATACTACAGAGGGCAGTATGGAAATTCCTCAAGAGGCTTAAAATAAATGTCCCTATGATCTAGCAATACCTCTTCTGGGAATCATTCCCAAAGAGTTAAAAGCAATACATAAAAGAGATAGATGTATACCTATGTTCACAGCAGCACAACTAACAACAGGTAAAATGTAGAAGACACGAAAAAATCCATCAATAGGCCAATGGATACCAAATTGTGGTATATGTACATGATGGAGTACTACTCATCTATAAAGACAATTTTGAAGCTTTTGTAGGTAAATGGATGCAACATGAGACCATCATGTTCAGTGAAATGCGTCAGACACAGAGGGTTAAATATCTAATGGTCCCTCTCCTTATCTATTTCTATTTTTCCATATCCCTGTATTGGACTATTTTCCACTGCCAATAACACAATGCCACAGGGTAGATAAGATATAAAGAAAAGAGGTTGTTTTGGATCATGATTCTGGAGAAGCAAGGACAAGGGGCTGGAACTGGTAAAGGCCTTTTTGCTGACAGAGGCCAAGGCAGTGCAGGACATGACATAGTGAGAGACAGGGAGAACTGGTATGCTTTTCCTCTGGTCTCTATCCCCTCTTCTAAAGTCACTAGGATGCAATCGTGAAGCTCCACACTGAGGACCTTATCTAATCCTACACTTTTAACTTTCTTTAGTTTATTTGTAACTTGCCACTCATTTCATTTCTTTCTCTCTCTCTCCTTTTATTTTTGCTTTTTGCTTTTTTTGTGTATCCTGTACTAGTTGGAGCTATAGATAGTTTAAGATATGGTGGGAACTAAGAGTAGCTTGAAAATAAGGAATCTGTTGGAAAGGACTGAGAATTTTAAATAAATATATTTTTAATGTTGATGATTGTGTCCAATGTAAAAGTTGTTTAGAGTGAAGCTAATTAGTTTTCTTGTTGTGAAATCTAAACACTAAATTTGCATGGCAGAACTCCTTGCCATCGGGTGGAACGAGGTGGTTGGAGACTATGAATAGCATAGTCTGATATTTGAACTTTTTCTGCAAAGATTGATCCCTTGCAGGAAGCGGTGCTGTTTCATAGTCATGCTGGGGTAAGAAAGTCCCTGCACAGGGTTAAGTCCCCTTGGCCTTAAGTCAAATTTTCCTGCAGTACCATGGTAGTTCCTTTGATGTCCATTAACAGCCCTCTTATATTTCCTGTGAAGGTCCTGTCCCCTCCCATTCCAGCTACTCATAAAACATATACGTCTGTCCTTTCTCCAGTCTCAGAAAAAAAGCTTTTCCAGATCTGACAACTTCCTCCTTCTGGCTACTTGAAGCAATTTTGGCCTTGAAGTGGGAGTACAAGGTGTAACTGTGATTCTACTTTAAACATAATGAGTCTGCCACACAATTGCATTTCTCCACTTAACATTTTAAATAAGCTTAAGTTAACTTATTACATCACATGTATGTGCACTAACATCATAATTGAATTACATTATAAATTTTTGCTAATTTCTATAGCATATCTTTTTATATATGGTCAGCAAATTTTTATCAAGAAGGATTAGAATTTTTTCTAAAGTCATATATAATTGTGATATCTTAAGATGTACCTAAAATAATCATCAATTTAATTCTTTTAATGTGCACATAGAAATATCTGTACTATCTCTTGTATCAATCTTCATTGTGGAAAAAGCTATGACTTTTTGCAATATAATTGGCCAAAACAAATTAAAAATCTACTAATACAACTTTTAGATACAAATTAGCAAAATTCCTCAATCTTTTGTTTATATAAATCTAATATAATTACTTTGGAGAAACTTGGTCATTTTAAATATATTTCAAGTATGAATTTCTAAATGCAACAACTGCATTTTTCTCAAGAAAAACATCTATTAATAAAATTTCAAGTGATATTTGTGTTTTGTGCATTTAAACAAAAAAGTAAGCTCCTAAATGTAGCATAGTCCAATAATTGTAACCAGCAGAATCTATAAAATGTGGACAATATTTTTACCATAAGAAGGAATAATTTTACATATATTAAACATAAAAATTGTTCTCTAAATGAAAGATAAAGACTTCTGTGTGCTAAAGGAAAATTAGACAAGGTGAGCTGAAAGACTAATACCTACATGAGTTTTGTGTCTGTGACTTAATGACCAAAAGGATGGCTCAGATGACAATTAGGCCAACTATAGATTCAGATCGCCTAGCCTACTAACATCTGCAGTCAAAGCAACCATAGTTCCCACATCTTTGAAGACGATATTTTAAATTGTTTTAGGGACTTTCTAAGCCGATTTGTCTCTATTTTTCTCAGCTTTTCACATATCACACATCATACTTACAATCTTACTATTTTCCCTCAAGAAACTAAGGTCTATGAGAGTAGGCTTTGCCACTCCCTTGTACCCTGCACTGTATGCAGTGCCCAGAACAGTGCCTGGCGTGTGCTGGGTGCTGAAGGCTGCTGAATAAATGAGAAGGGAGTGAGTGAGCAAGTGAACGAATTCAGTTAGACCTTACTTCCTCACAGGTAAGCATCCACAGGAAAATGAAGAGTTAAGAACTTAAAAGATTTGAGAGGAGGAAAACATTAGAATTAATACTTTTATGTTCACAAGGAATATAAAATAACTCTAATAATATTGATAAGTATTATTTTATTAGAAAAAGACATTACTTCAAGTTAACATATATAGCTTGAGAATTAAATTGTACTGGTGGTTTTTACTGGTAATATATTGTTAATATTATGTATGATGCTTAGACATCTGAGAGAATTTTAGGATTGCCACGCTTTATAATTTAACTTACTACATTTGTAAGCTATTAAGTAACCAGGCAGAATTTACGTTACAATAACAGTGCTTAAGAAATATGCTAGTACATTAATGTTATAAACATAACTTGAAATTGTGATGGTGTTTAAGTATTTTAACTGTTACAAATAGCATTTTAAGGTCCCTTAAAAGTAGCTATTAGAGGGGCTGGAGGAATGGCTCAGTGGTTAAAGTGCTTGCCTAGCAAATGCTAAGTCAAGAGCTAAGTACCGGAGTTCAATTCCCCAGCACCACTTAAACTGGGTATGGTGGCGCATGCCTGTATTCCCAACACTCGGGAGGCAGAGACAGGAGGCTGAGTCAGGAGGATTGCTGTAAGTTCAAGGCCAGCATGGGCTCCATAGTGAGTTTAGGACAAGCCTGGGCTACAGAGTGAGACCCTGTTTCAAAAAAAAAAGTAGCAATTAGAGGTAATAATAGTTTCTGCCTACAAAGGAAAGTCCAGGGGAAGCACATGGATTCAGAACAGAATTTCTTCAGTACTTCCGAGAACAGTTAACATCAATGCTTCTCAAACTATTCTATAAAGCCGAAAGAAAAGGAACGCTACTAAACTCACTTCTGGAGGCTAACATTACCCTATTAGAAAAACTAGACAAAGACTTAACCAGGAAAGAAAACTATAGACCAATTTCCTTAATGAATATAGCTGGAAAAATCCTCAATAAGATTCTGACAAATAGAATCCAGCAAGTAATCAGAAAGATCATACGCCATGAACAAATGGGCTTCATTATTGGGATGCAAGGTTGGTTTAACATATTTATTTAAAGAATAAATAAATTAATTAATGTAGTACACCACATTAACAAAAGCAAGAATAAAAATATATGATCATCTCAATTGATGCAGCAAAAAACCTTTGACAAAACCCAACATCCATTCATGAATAAAAAAAAAAATACTTGCGGAAAATGAGTATAAAAGGATGGTACCTCAAGCTGCTAAAAAACTTACTGCAAAAGTAAACAAATTCAGCCAAGTTGCAGGATACAAAATCAATACTAAAAAATCAACAGCATTTCTCTATACTAATAATGAAATGACTGAGAAAGAGATCAGAAGAATAATTCCATTCTCAATAGCCCATAAAAAATTAAATACCTAGGAGTAAACCTAACCAAGGAAGTGGAGGACCTCTACAAAGAAAATTACATTATGCTGAAGAAACAAACTGGAAAGACAGCCCCTGTTCTTGGATAGGCAGAATTAATACAGTCAAAACAACTATACTGCAAAAACTAATATACAGTTTCAATGCAATCCATATCAAAATACCAACAACTTTTTTCACAGAACTTGAAAAAATAATCCTTACATTCATATGGAACCCACACAGACCTTAAATAGCCAAAGAAATCCTGAGAAACAAGAGAAGGTAGGTGGCATTGCAATTGCAGACATCATGTTATACTACAAAGCAGCAGTTATAAAAAAGTGTATGGTACTGGTACAAAACCAGACAGGTCAACCAGTGGAACTGAGGATGCAGAGACAAACTCAAGTACCTTCAGCTATCTGATCTGTGATAAAGTCAAAAGCATATACTGGAGAAAGGATAGCCATATCAACAAAAGGTGCTGGGAAAATTGGATATCCTCATGCAGCAGAATTAATCTAGACACACAAATGTTACCATGGACCAAAATCAAATCCAAGTGGATCAAAGACCTAGATATTAAAACTGAAACACTGAATCTTCTGGAAGACAAATTAGGCAAAAATCTAAAAGATTTACTTCGTAAGACATCCAATGTAAAAGAAATAACACCCAGAATCAATGTGATTATTTCAAATTAAAGAGTTTCTGTATAACAAAGGAAATTATCAACAGAGTAAAGAGAGTCTACAAAATGGGAAAATATTCACTATGTATATTGCAGATAAAAGGCTAATAACTAGAATATACAAGGAACTGAAGAAAAATAGACTCCTCAAATTCCAAGACCCGACTAAAAAAATGGACAATGGAAATTAACAGGCAGCTCTCAAATGAAGAAGTTCAAATGGCCAGTAAATACATGAAAAGATGTTCAACATCCTTAGCTACTAAAGAAATGCAAATCAAAATATCACTAAGATACTTCCTAATCCCAAAGAGAATGTCCTATGTCGAGAACTCAAAACAGTGATCAATGCTAGAAAAGTTGTGGGGGAAAGAACCCTCCTACACTGTTGGTGGGAATGTAAACCGGTACAACCACTATAGAGAGCAGCATGGAAATTCCTCAAAAGGATGAATACAAATATCCTCTCTGACCCAGCTATAACCTCTTCTGGAAATCATTCCAAAGGAGTTAAAAGCAATATAAAAAAAGAGACAAATGTATACCTATGTTCACAGCAGCACAACTAACAATAGCTAAAATGTGGAAGACACCAAAACATCCATCAACATACCAATGGATACATAAATTATGGTATATCTACACAATGGAATACTACTCGGCTATAATGACAGATATTTTTGAGGCTTTTTTAGGCAAATGGATGCAACTTGAGACCACCATGCTCAGTGAAGCCAGATGCAGAAGGATAAATATCAAATGGTTTCTCTAATGAAAATGAGAAACTCAGAATACAGTCATGTCATAGAAGCCAATGGGGAAAATACTGGGAGCTAGTTGGGAGCAAAGGGGTGTGGGAGGGTCAAATAGGGAGAAGGGAAGGTTTTGTAATTTTGACGCAATATATATATGTGCACAAAATACTCAAATCCAATGTAAATATTACATATTGTATTTGTGAATATCAATAAAAAAGAAAAAACAGCTACTAAGAAAAAGTAGCTACTAAGTTTAGTAGTCTTAAAAGCAAATACTAAAGCTATGGGAACTTAAATACTTAAACAAAATCAAGATTTTAAAGTTACAAATTTAATAAAGTGATCAAACACAAATCAGCTATCTGAAATTGATTTTCTACATATGAAATTTCCTGAAAGGATGCCAAAAGAATTCACAGCTATGATCCAAATACAAGGTTTTTAGTAAATTTGCTCAAGTAAGATGTCTTTTAGTTAAATGTTTTATGTTCAGAAAACACTCAACTAGAGGACTTCTTTTGGTGGTATTTTCTACACATTTAGTCTAATTTACCAATTTAGAGTATTGTTGAATATAGTTTTTAAAAATAAACACCATTAAGTTTAAGAAAGAGAATTAGTCAACTACTTTAAATATCACCTACCAGATAAGTGAAGATACCTATTCTTCTTTACTTATTTATTATTATTTTTATAACTTCTGAGAATAATTCAGAGTAGGTATTAATATATGTAAAACATTAATGTAGAAATAATACTATGTTGATTGATTACTGTTACTAGAAGTTATTAAAAGCTTACCAAATTATTTCTTCCCAAAGTAATCTTAATGCATCTAGGAAAATATTTTGAAAAACTGTACATGTAATTTAGCAGAGATTTCAGTTACACCAACTACTAGAAATTATTTTAAACCCCGAGGGCAAATATCTGCTTGAATCTGCAGGTGCATTTGTTAACCTGAGCTAATGAGTTAGGTGCATTTTAAAAAATATTTTCCTCCAATTAAAATTTTCCAAGAACTTCAGCATGATTCCTTTGCTTCAGTTGGTCAAAGCACAGATGAAATATTATGTCCACTTTGAGTTCCAAGGAACAGTGAAACTATAAAAAAGCCTTTTCTTTTTTATTCATTTATTTACTCGTGCATATATTAAATACTTATTGAGCACTGACATGTTCCAGGGAGCCAAAAGGACCTGAGTTAGGGTTTAGTGTCTGGAACCTCTTTAAGGCACCACTGAGAAGCTTGCTCATTTTCCCAAGATGACCTCCAAAATATGTAAAAAAAAATTAATGTTATTACTATAGTTTGTTGAATCAAGAAATCGAACAAACTAGCTATAGTCTTAAAGCGTAAAGTATCACCTAAAGTGCTTGCTTAACCAAAAAATTCTCAGAGAGCTATGTTTAACTTCACAAGCTACTTTCCAGTTGTTTTATTCCATAAAATCTTGCTGCCCTCGCCAGAACTGGTATTTGCAGGGAAAATTACAGAAAGAAATGTTGTACATATGACTCTACCAGGGATTTCTGGTGAAAAGTTAAAAGACATAAAGCTATCTGTTTTACACCCCCAGTATTCTATTTCCTGAAAAAAATAGGCATTTATTCAATTTCTGGGTTAGATCTTATGTGGTACTTTGTTATAGGACCAAATTTTCTAATAACTAAGATACAGAGGCTACACAAATGTTATTCCCTATGGTCCTATTGAGGAAAGAAACAAATGTTTTCAGTATTTCCAATCCTAATTTAGAACTAAAAGTTCTAGACAAAAATAAAATCTATTTGAAGGCATGAGAAAGCTGCCAAATGGCAGATTTGTGAGACCCAGATCCCAGAGAAAATGGAAGCTTTGAAGGGCAAACCAAGGATCTGCAAGCTAGGAAGAGGATACATACTTCGGAAGTTCTGGGGAAAAAATTGTGGAGTAACTACTGAATGTTCTGTGTTAGACACTGACAGCCCTCACCATTAGGAACCGAGGATAGGTCAGAAATAAGGTTCAAATTAGGCTGGGTGTGGTAGTGTATATCTATAATCCCAGCTACCGCAGAAGACAGTGGCTAAGGCAGGAGCATGGCAAGTGTGAAGCCAGCCTGGGCAACTTGGTGAGGTGCTTTCTCAAAATTTAAAAAATACAATAAAAAATTAGAATCATCACCATCCCTCGTTAGATAGAGATGATTTAATATTCCTAGTACTTTACAAAATGAAACAAAATTACAGTCTTTCTGTGGGAAAACAGCATCATATAGAGACTCAACTTTATCTACAATTTTCCATATATAATTTCTGACATTGTAAGAAACCACAAGGCATACTAGAAAACAATACTTAGGCAAATATTGAGAGAAAAGCCACCCAGAGATACAGACAATGTAATTATTAGATGTGAGATTGGAATTATGATTAATATTTTTCAAACATGAAATGACATTATGCCATATTACACAGAAGATTCTAGTGGGAATTTAGAAGAGATTAAATATCTGAGAATTTTTTCTAAAACTGCTTCTCATGGTGAAAAACTTGCAGATTTCCTTGTGAGTTTGGGAGAGTAATGGGTACAGCTCCATTGTGAGTTCAGGACCAGCTTGGGCTACAGAGTGAGACCCTGTCTCAAAAAAAAAAGAAAAGAAAAAAGAAAAAAGAAAGGAAAGAAAGAAAGAAAGAAAGAAAGAAAGAAAGAAAGAAAGAAAACAATAGACTGCAGGGCAATTGTGCAAACCTACCTTTTCCCCTTCTATCACCCAAGTACTATCTTTCCAAGGAAACATGCAGTAAACCGTTCATTAATTGCCAACATTATGTAATTCAAAGTATCAAATTAGGAATGACTTTGTGATGTTTGAACTAAGACTATGAAAGAAACAAAGTATTTCCTAAGAGAGCTGCCCATCATTTATCAGTAAATCTCCATACATCACTGTGTGAATTATTTTCTCTGGTTTAGCAAAATAACCAACCACAGAGCATTCATTTTTATAGCTTCTCAAATTGAAAATGATGACAGCTGCTACATTCTAATTGGCTATTTCATGAAACCACTCAACTATCGATTGACCTCTGTTTAACTTCCATACTGTTTTATTAAAAAGAAAATATTTTTCCTGGAAAAGCAAAAGCAATTTTAGTAACTCTTAGAATGATTTATAGGCAATAGGTAGATAGAAATACTCAAAAATGGCCTGTAAACTACAATTTTTAAAAAGCAAACCTAATCCTTGCTTCAGATAAAACTGAAAATAAAAACCAAGTATAAGAAATGTGTTAAATGCATTATCTTTGCATTCACCTTGTGTTAAAGCAGTTCTGATAAGAAACCTAGTATCTTTATGGCATCTTCTCTAATCCCCTCTGCCTCCTAAGCATCCCGCCTCACTGGGTTCAGCAGAGGTGAGCTGAGTGGGTGGCAGCCCTGCTCACAGCAATGAACCTCTGGGCTACAGAATGTTTGAAACTAAGAACAGATTCTGAAGAAATATTAGTCAAGGTACTTTTGAGATGTGTAGGTGGTATGAAAAGATATTTAATAGGACCTACAGAATAAGTAGATATGTAACCATGAATGCAAAATCTGACAAGGTGAAACTGAAAAAAAAAATTACCAAAAGGTTGCAAGAAGAGTTGAAAAAACGATGGCCACAGAATATTTGGGTCTATCAATTCATCACAGTTCTGGGGACCTTTTTAACCTGGAGCCCTGGCTACTGCTTTGGCTGGAAGGGTACAATCACTACTTCCTCTCTCCCTCACTCCCGGGACAGTGGGATTGAGGTAAGTCAGGCCTTGCTGTGCTCCTCACGCTCACATTCAAGGCACCGAGGCCAAGTATCAGGATTGTTTGCAGCAGAAAGTATGAAAAAATATCCAAACAAGCTTGATAAAAAATGAAGAAAAGAAGATTAATATGCAAAGTGGCAGATTTTAGGCAAGGGAGAAGATGATGGGATCATTAATACTGTATCTCTGACGCAAGTCATTTAGCAACAGTTTGTGTCTTTCTTGAATTACCTTCTGTTCTCAGAGAAGGTTGCTTTTCAGTGAGGGTTTGTAAGTTCTTCACCTTTGCTACAAAAAAAAAGTGCTATAGCGGGAACTCTTTTAGGGTTTGACAAGCAGATGGCCAGGGAAGCCTGGGGAATATGACTATGTAACTGGTACTTGGAACACACAGGATTCATGCCATGAAATTTAAAAAACAGGTTTACTTTTATCTTTACCACCCCACTAAATTTGCTCTGTCATGGAAATTTTTATCTACAAAATACTCAATCCCTCTTACTTTGGTGGTCACTCTTCTTCTGGAAGAGGGCAGGCGAAACACTTTTGGTTTGGGCTTTTATCAAAACAAAATAAAAACAATCCAAATAAAATTAGAGTTAAAAGAAAAGGATTAATTGGTGATTTACCCATAAGGTTGTGAGTGAATTGCCATTTTGTGTCCATGGGTCATAAACCCAGAACAGAATCACCACCTAGTTTATGATACACCTGGAATATTTCTGATAATCAGTACTAGCTTTAGTAACCTAATAATGTAGCATAGACCTCAATATTATCCGCTAAATTATGAGGGGTACTGACTTTAACAAAAATGCCTCATAGTTTTAAAATATTTATTTACATATTGTATCCTTTATCCGTTCTTACCCCTTGCCTCACACTCTTAGTGAGAGATGCTGAAGGTCTGAAACAGCACTACACAGCATGGTACCTGCTACATGATATGGATTTAGAAAGACTTGTCCATTCAACTCCTGCATTATCTGAAGTTTTTTTTCCCATTTTATTGATATGTATAAGTGCAAAAGTTAAGGTTTACAATGAAGTTCAGCATTTTGTGCACCTACGTATCTTGTCAAGGTGACAAGGACTTTCCCACTCTCCTTTTGTCCCTCCCCCTCTCCACCCCTTCTTCCCTCCCAGCCCCACCCCCCTGTTTCACTTTGTTTTTCATTTTAAGTTCCATAAGAGTTGTAATCTGGGTCTCTTTTTAGGCCTGATCTGGAGGAACATTTAAATTTAAAGTAATTAATATTAAATAAAAGTAAAATTTGGTTTCTCAGTTGTTTCATCCATACTTCAATTCTGCTCAGTGTAGCTAGCAATTACTGTGTTGGGCAGCACAGACAGGGGATATTTCCATGATTGCAGAAATTTCAATAGGACAGTGCTAGTTTGGAATATCCACTGTGAAAATGAAACATTTTTGTGACTCATTTGTTTTTGATTGACTAAGTATTATTATTTGGCACTAAAAACTCATTATGTATTTTAATTTTCTTACACTCTAGCCATAAATGTTGGAGGTAGAGGATGGGGGGACGGAATAGGTAGTATCCTTTCATTCTTCTGATTACAGAGCAATTTAGAACTATGACTCACACAATAGCTGGATGGAAAAGTTACTTCAATTACTGATAAAACTGATTATAGAACCTGGTATCAAATCTGCAGTAAATATACTTTTGAGATTAGACAGACTTGCCTGCCCAGTCATTACATCAGCTAGAATCTTCATGCTTTCTTTGGAGAAACATATAATTACTTTAGTAAAACATGGGAAACTCATTACACTTCTTAGGGTCTCAATTTCCTTATATGTAAGATAAGAAAATTATATCTAGAGTTTTCTGGAAAGTAAATAAATTTACATCATGCTTCAAATGACATATAGAAAAAAACGTTATTTAGGTTGTTTGACCTTCTTTTCTGCTGCTATTGCTGCTATTATCATCACCATCATCATTGTCATCCTTATCTAATGGAAACTAGCTCAAAATGTGCCCCATTGCCAACAGGCAAAGCTTGGGACTTAAGCTACTGCACCAAGTAGGTTGAGTTCTTTTTCCAAGTCCACCAATCACATAAATCACACACCATCAGCTGAATGTTAAAGGAGACCAAGAAGCTAGAGGAGTTACTTTCAGAATCATCAGTCCTGAGAAATAAAATGGAAACCTTCCTCCCCATACAAGCAGGAGGAGTAGAGCAAACATCAGTATCCCTTTCATTCACAGACCTACTCCTGCTCTTTATGTTCTTTCTGTTCACATTCCAAAACATGCCTAATAAAACGTTTTGGGTAGAAATGGCACCTGGTGTTTTAGTGGCTTTCTTGTTCATGGGACACAATACCCAACACTCACAACTTAAAGGAGCGTGGATTTTTGTTAGCTCACATCTCAGAGGTCTGCTCACGGTCAACTGGCAGTGGCAGCTTGGTGAAAGGAAAACAGTTACAAAGAGCATGCCAAGAGGAAGGAGGATTGGGTCTGGGAGAAGGCATCTTCCTTACTTACTGTGAATGTTGAATAAAGTCTTTTTTTCTTTAATTTAAGAAATTCTTATAGAGTTTGTTATGGTTCTGATCACTGGAAGAAGAGCTCTGAATGAGACAAAGAATCTGGGTTCATAAGACTTAATTCTGAGTGGAAACCAGAAGCAGTACAATTTTAGGTGAAAATAAACACTATTTAAGACAATAAGCAGCAATATAGGGAGAGACTAGTATGGGAATTATATTGGACGATTTAGAAAACTTTATGGAATGAAAATGAGTAACAAGATGTGTGATTATGAACAGAAGAAAAGAAAGTGAAAATGCCACACGTGGAGATTAACCTTAGTGAGCCGAAGGGAACTGAGACTTTCAGGGATGTAGGAGATAAGTGGAACACTGAAAATTGAAACAGGGAGTCTAGATTTTATTCTATGTGTAATTACAAAAATTAAGATTTGAAGCAGGATATTGCATTTTATTTACTGTTCCTTATTCAATTCTGCTTTCTCAGATTAACAAATTAATGGTTCTCTTTAAAAGTCCAATTTAAATATCACACTCATCGTAAAGTCTTCTGTGATGTTAGGGATCAGCCTACTCAAGTGGGCCTTATGGCTCCAGTTACAATGTTTCTTATAACATACCACATCTGCTTTAGCTTTCCCTGGTACTTTCCTTAGTGATCTCATTTGTACGTTCTTCTTTCACATCCATGTACTACAGCACATTTCTCTACCATAGTATGTTATTTGTTTTCCAACTTTTCTGCTGAATTTTTAATTCCTTAAGAGACTTCGACTTATTTTCTTGTGTGTTTAGTTCATCATGCAGTGCATAGCCTAGAGTTATGGTAAGTAAATGATTACTGATTGAAGGAAATGAGTACTTGAATTATCCCCCAAACTTACAAACTGGTCTTAAACTTTGTGCCAAGTTCTTGTTCCTTGTTTTTTTCTTTTAAATGCCCACTGGCATCCTCAATTGACTATCTACATTTTCCTCAAGCTCAAATTCATATATATATTCATTATCTCTTTCCAATTTTTCTACTGGAATTGATAATACCAATTTCTAGTTTCATTGGTTAGATATTTTGAAGTACTTTGACTTTATGGATGTTTGAAATTTCACTTATTGTATTGCATTGACTCAAATGTTGGTTCAAATTTTAATCATTTAATTCTTCCCCAACCCCCCCAAAGAAGTAATAGTCCTCTGACTTCCTAGAAGGTCATTACAACTAAAATTTCTTCCCTCTTCAAATTTATATTGTTTATCTCTGCAAGACCACTGCAGATAAAATATTAATTTATTCTTAAGAACTAAATGACATAATATTTTTGTCTTATTTTATAGGCAAAGAAATTGAGATTTCAGTATACTAGCTTCTCAGTTTAAGATCAGTAATGCTAACAATAAAATGGTAGAAATGAGATTTGAACACAAGTACATTTAGCTAGGAACTCTAAAACCTATTTAATCACTGCATTATATAAGTATCCAAATTTAACCCCTTGCTTCAATTTGGAGTCTTCAAGATACAGCACACTAGTCCTACTTAATTTCCTTTTGCTGCTTCACTTGCAACTCTTATTCCAAATTTCAAAATCTCTATAGCTCCTGTCCACTCATTATTTTTGAGACAGGTCTTACTCTGTAGCCCAGGCTGGCCCTGGACTCACAGCAATCCTCCTGGCTTAGCCACCCGAGTGCTGGGATTACAGGCGTGTGCCACCACACCCGGCTTATGTGGTGCTAGGGAATCAAACTCAGGTACTTAGGCTTATTTAGCGCTTGCTAGAAAAGTGCTTTAACCACTGAGCCATTCCTCCAGTCCTTGTCCATTTGCTTTTTTTTTTTTTTTTTAAACCTCATCTAGATTGTTAACTCCTTAAAATTATGGCCATTAGTATCCACAGGCTCCACATTTGTGGATTCAACCAACCACTGACTGAAATTACTTTGTTTTAAATTGAGTCTATAATGAACACAGGCCAAGTTTTCCTGGTCATAATTTTGTAAACAATAAATAAACTATAACAATGATTTACATAATATTTACATCATTTGAGTTTAGATAAACACACTGTACCATTTTATCTAAGGGACTTGAGCATTCTTAACTTTGTTAATCTACAAGGCCTTGGAACCAGTCACCCTTTGTATATACATAGGGAATCCACGTTATACTTAATTGAATTTCTATTAAGTTCCCATAATGTGGATTACTCACCATAAGTTAACAGTGAATAATCTATAAAATTACAGTCCTTGACACATAAAAATAGGCTGTATCTATGATTATTATTTATTGTTATTCTGGGGCCCAGTGCACCACAAGCCTGGTCTAATGGAAAAGCAGAAAAGTTTGATCTCTTCCTTTTCCTAAACAACTTTTTGCTTGTCCTCCTTAGGATCTATAAGGATCCCCAGGTTAAAACAATTTATGCCACTCCGCTTTACAAAGCAGTGTCAACTATGATGTCACATCACTACAACAAATGTCTGTCAACAAAAACACCTCTGTCCTACAACAAATTCTCTGAGAAAACTGGAATAGTTTGTAGGGTTTTTTTTTGAGGGGGGTATGAATAGCAAATGTACTTTGAATTTATTGGTCTATTAACTTAGCTGCATTTAATTTCAGTGAAAGTACTAGAAATATTTTTTTCAAGACTTTCTGTCTCAAGATTCTGATATACAGAACCTACCACTCTTCAGGTATCTCCCCTGTCCTTTAATCCCGTTTCCTAACGGCGTTTCAAGTAGAGCTGGTTCAGACTCAACAGTAAGAAACTTCCTCCCTCTGTCCTTGCGTCGATACGTGATTCTTGGGCTGGAATGAGACTTGGGTCACAACCTAAAAGGAAAACGTCGGACTTAGGGCCTCCCGGAACCAGCGTTCCTCAGGTCTGGCGGGCCCGCTCCACAGTGAGCGCCGTCGCGGCGTCGCGCCACTTGACGTCACACGCTCTCCCGGAAGTGCCGCTGAATAACGTCGGGGGCGTGTCTCGCGGGCCTCTCCGCGTGTAGTTAGCAGTAAACGCGGGAGGTTTGCCTCAGGTCCGTCTTGGGAACCGCCGGCCGAGGCTGTTTTTCCCTTTTGCGAAGAGCAGAGAGGCTGTCCGCAGGCCCAGAACGTGCAGCAGTCGCGGCCGGGAGCGCGGCGCCATGGAGGTGGTGGAGGCCGCCGTCGCTCAGCTGGAGACTCTGAAATTCAATGGCACCGGCCAGGGTCCGACGGTGCCGTCGCCGAACGCAGCTCCTGATCCGGGGTCGCCGCCGCAGCGACCGTCTCAGGAGGGAAGCCCAGAAAGTGAGCAGGCCGCGGAGGCTCGGCCTGGCGGGGAGCAGCCGCCTCAGCCTGGCCCAGACGCTGAGGCGGGCGGGAGTCCGGCGCCACAGCCAGAAACGCAGGCCTGCGGGGCCTCCGGTGCCGCGTTGCCGGCGCAGACCCCTCGCCCGGTGGGGACCTCGGACTCGGACTCGGACTCGGACACGGAAAGGTCGAGTGCCCTTTGGCCCTAGCGCCCCACATTAGGGCTTTCTAGACGGGCGGTGGTGGCCAGAGCCTGAGCCCTCGGGGTCCGGATTTCCACCCGGAGGGCTCGAGGCCGCTGTAGCTGGAGCCTCACGTGTTGCTAGGTAGCTTGGACCGCCCATTGTCACTGCCCTTGAGTGGAAAGCGCGTTGTGCATCTGTGCTTAGAACTATCGGTATTCATATCCTTTTTCCTGTATTTGGTAGCCAGAAAGGTACTGTGCGTAGATACTATAATTTTAGTTAGAATCTAGAAAATCTGAGGTTACTGGATTATTTTCTTTTAACTTTTCTGTTTGGCATGTACTTCTCAGTTTGAGTTTTGGGTCAGATCTGAATTACTATTTTTCTATGAAGTCTAGCCTGCAATCTTTTTTTTTTTTTTCCTTTTGAACTGGGTAAATTCAAGATCAGGACAAGATGATGTTTCAAAGTTGCTTCTTGAGAATTATGTTAATTTGTAGGATCCTTGTAGGGAGAAAAAGTGAAATTTTGTAAGCAGTTACTGTGTCTTATAATATATATACAGTTTATGGCAACCCCTCCCACGACACCCATAGCTTGAGGCATCTTCTTGTGGTAGAAGACTCCAGAATATGGGATATTACTAAACCGTCCTGAACACTGTCTACAAATATTCGAGTATGCCGTGTGTGAATGGGTCCTGAGCAGTGACCAGATAGACACGTTGTGAGGACCATACGGAGTTTTCAGGGAAATCATCATCTAAGAGTGGGAATGGGAAAGGGTAAAGGATTTGAATAAAGTAATTTTTTTTTAGTAAAGTGGGAGGGGAAAATGAACGAGGATGGATTTTTTGGTAGTTTTAAGATTACCTGAGATATTTCTGATTCCATGTTTATGGGAGAGTAAAGTAAGTGGTAGATTCTTTGGGGACGGTTTTGAAAACAGACATTGGGAGATGGTATCTCATTAGTGAGCTCCACCTGGTTTCAGGAAGGTACTTCTGATGCTTGCAGATGATGGGTGGAGGATGCCAAATACCTGAGAAGGTGAAAATGGGTACAACGTTTTAGCTAGGCAATATTTTGAGGTAGGCAAGAGCTCTGGTTTCAAGTTCTTGGTGACTCTGCATGGTTTTCAGGGAATTAATAGTACAGTACCAACCGGATTCTAGTAGCAGTTTTGAAAAGTGCTGCTGAAGCTAGGGAAGGAATTCTGTTTCGAATGTGGGGGTAGCTTCAGAGAGGGTAATATTCGAATTGAAACTTTGCAATAGAAGGGTCAGGGTCATATAAAGAGGCATAGAATTTTTCTGGACTGAGGCCATTTCAGTCAAAGAAAATAGTGCAAACAATGGCGAGTGATAGTGGAAATAAAAGGGAAGGAAGATTGGAGAGTCATATGAGCTTATATGCTAGAGGTAGGCTGTGTGTGAGAAGTGGTGGGGGATGAGATTGTGCAGGCCGCTGGAAACCTCATTGCAAAATGCTAAGGCAACGTGCTAGAGA
Source organism: Ctenodactylus gundi (assembly GCA_004027205.1). Taxonomy (NCBI): domain Eukaryota; kingdom Metazoa; phylum Chordata; class Mammalia; order Rodentia; family Ctenodactylidae; genus Ctenodactylus; species Ctenodactylus gundi. Next base: position 215,735 of record PVKB01002303.1, read on the forward strand.
ATGTGGCTTCTACCTTGTATGCAGGTACTTTGTACAAATGTACCTTGTGCCTCTTTAGAAAAAATCCCTAACTTTTTTGTATGCTTAAATATTTCTTGATAAGAAACGGAAAAAATAGTACACAACATATAGTCATCACCTTTATTTAACAGTTATTAGCTTTTTGGAACTATTAGTTAATATTGAACTATTTTAAAGTCATTTGTAGACATCAGAGTGCCTTTGAATATTTTAGCATGCATTCTTGAAAACATTCTCTTAAAAATCTATTCTTGTAATGTTCATAAACTTAATAATTCCGTCATCTGATATCCAGACATGAACAGTTTTTAAAGCAGAGAATGAATCAGGTTAGGTCATGCAAAAGTAAAAGTAAATGCAGAGGGCTGAAGCGGTAGCTGTGTGGAGAGAAACTATTCCTGGCATTGGTTGTGCACCTGAAATTTACACAGAGAATGAGAAATGGGGGCCTGAGATAGCAGTGGAAATCAAAGAGTGGAGTAGGGCAATTACACTCCCAAGAGAGGACTTGATCTTTTCCCAGAGTGCAGTCACCTTAACAACTTGAGCTTTTCAGCCTACAGTGACTGACTTGAAAACTAAGCATTGAAATCAGAGAGCTCAAGGAGAGAAGCAATTCAGCAAGGCACCTATTTTTTTCTGTGTTGTTTTTAGCTTATTGCAAATGCGAGGTTTGTATATGTCATTGATGCAGGTACGATTGTGATGCAGCCACAGATTAGGCATGGAGTTTAGTGATCTCAGTTCAGGGGTTAATCTGCACATAGATGATGACTTAAATCATTTCTGTGGGTGAGGTTATCCATATAAAAAGTACAAAGAGAAGAGACACAATGACTGTTGGTGGTACTCTTAAAAATAGTGCAACTTGGAAGGTTGAGGTAGGAGGATCACAAGTTCAAGGCCAACCAGGACAACTTAACATTTTTAAAAATAAAGTTAAAAACAAATTACACACACACACACACACACACACACACACACACACACAATATGTATTTAGGTTAAATATAAATTATATTTAGGGTTAGAGTTTTAGCTCAGTTGCAGAGCATTTTGCTAGCAAGCATGAGACCCTGGGTCGAAACCCCAGTACCATGAATAAATAAATAAGTAGGGCTGTAGTTGGGGAGCAAATAACAGTTTCTGTTAAAGTAGATCAAACACATTTTCAGAAAGTGGTCAGCATGGTTACACCTTTGAGGCATTCCCAAGTTGTCTGAGGACTGAGAAGAAACTTGGCAATTAAGTGATCTGGTCACAGGTGACTTGAGAGGTGTGCCTGGCCTAGAGTTTCTTTAGTCAGTGATTGTCACATGTTCAGTTACACTCAGATGTGTGATGTTTGAGACTTTGCAATTGAAAGGTCAGAGTCACACTAGGAGGTTTGAAAGTGTTACAGTTGGACTAAGACTAGTTCCCCAACCCCATGGTAGGTTTTGAAATGCTCACTTTTGAATGAGACTAGCAGTAGAAAAGTAAAGCTATTACCTAGCTAAATTATCTTAGTTTAATACCATTCTGAGAATATTTGACCAAATTCTCAACTTCTTCCCACAGTGACACAGATTCTGATGGCTCAAGCTTCTCATGCTCATCTTCTTCCTCATCCTCGTCTTCCTCTTCGTCCTGTGTGTCGCTTCCCCTTGTGCTGTCAGATGGGGAAGATGATTTGCAAGTTGAGAAAGAAAATAAGAATTTTCCTCTTAAAACAAAAGATGAGCTTCTTCTTAATGTAAGTACTTAGATTTCTTAAGTTCAGTTTTCTGTTTTTAAGTTTTACCATTGAATTGTTGTGTATACTCGGGTGGCTTTGAATCCCCAAAAGTCTTTTTGCCTTAGCCTCAGGAGTGCTGGAATAGGAGCCTACATGCGCTACCACACCCAACTAATCTTCAGGTGGTGCTGGGGAATCAAACCCAGCCCTTTAAATTTATTTTTCATGTTTTAAAATATACTGCTGTGATAGTGGTGTTGGCTGTATTTGGCTGAATATATCAGATATATCCAGCTTGAAGTCTGTCCTCAATTTCTTGAGCATACTTCTGCTGTACCTAGAAATTTTTACATAAAAGAGATGAAAGATTTGGATAATTCCTAAGGCTACTCCGAGCTTGAATGATGATTGTTCCTATTGGGACACCAACTTCAGTTTGGTATTTCTTTTTTGTTTGTTTGTTTGTTTGTTTGTTTGTTTTTTGTCTTTTTTCTTAAAAGATATTTCCAGGAGGTGTAGCTCGGTAGTAGAATACTTGCCTAACATGTGCCAGTTGCTGGATTCAATTTCCAAAGCACTGTAAAATAGAAAAGACGTGTGTGTGTGTGTGTGTGTGTGTGTGTGACCCTAACCCTAATTGTGAAGAGGGAGCTTTTATTTTGAAAACAAGGACAGATGGGTAAAAGCTTCTGCTAAGCAGAAGAAGATTGTCCAAGAAAAGCTCCACCTTGGCGGGATGATAAATCCCCCTCAAGCTTTGCTTTGTATCTTTATCCACAAGTCTGAAAATGTTTCCTCAGTAACATTTGAAATCTTGTTAATTATTGCTTTTAGAGAAGTAGAAAGTGATATTCAGTGGATTAAATTTTTAGAATTTCTGTTTACCTGAAATTGGGGAGTGATTATTGTTAGTTGGAAAAAATGCATTCATTGTGTATTGGCATGTAGTAAATTTAGATGCAAAGTTAAGTCATGTGATGTTACTTCCTCTTAAGCTGTAAGACACCTTTAGGAGGTTGACTTCCCTTGGAGGTAGTGGTGGTTTTTTTGAAACTGACTCCTGAGGAAAGGCTTCACAGAATTTCAGAATATAGTCCAAATTGCTACTTTATTATTTTTATTTTCTTATGTACTTTGTGTTACTGACATTTTGTAACAGTTTAGTAATCATTGATCATAAATATATGAATCAGTGAGATAATTTTTATATTATGGAAGATTTGAAAAAATTAAAAGCTTAGTGTTAATCAGGTGATCTTCTCAAGACTATTTGGGGTCTAGCAATACTGATCATTTTTTGTTGTGTGTCTTGCATTGAAACCTGTGGGTTTGTATGCAGTGGTTCATGCCACACATACATTAATATCACTTATGCAAAAGGCTCCCAATTTATAACTATTTTTTAAAAAGTATTGGAAGGCACTTTTTGTCTTTTTTGCCTGTATTTATCACTTTTCAGAAGCTCCCACGTATGAGTACAAAAACCAATAGAAGAACAGCCTGGGCTCCCTAGTGACACCCTGTCTTGGAAAAGCTCACAATATTTTATAAATGTGTATGGTTCTATTTATGTTATTAGGTCTAAAATTCTTACCTTGGGAATCCCATGAAATTTAATGCAGCTTTTACCATACTTGTGTGTAGTTCTGTTTTGTTTTGTTTTTCTAGACAGAGTACTAGTGTTTTGACCAGAAATCAGAAAAGATCTTTGATTACAAACAGGCCAAAAACCGTATTCTTTGAAGACTGAGTCCATGTCTGATCTTTGCACCTCTTTAGGTATCCAGTGTAGTGCTTTACAAATAATGAGTTTTAAGTCAAAAGTAGTGGTTATAGAATGTTTGCATGAGTAGGCAACTTAAATTTACTGATTCTTTTAAGAAATGTAGTGCTTCTGCCATATACCTGGTGGTGTAAATGAGACCAGGTCAGTTAATGCTTTCCTAGTATCTAGTAGAGACAGACAAGTAAATAAAGCAGAAACAAAGCAAAGTAATTGCTAGAAATACCATTAAATTGTGTTTGCATGTTTGGCTCATATTAGAAAATTTCATTTTACTGGGAAAGTCTGTTGTTAGCTTTTAGAACCTGAAACAGTGAGCTGGATTTTTTTTTTTTAACCATTTCCAAGGGATCTTTGAGAAGGATCGAAGAGGCAATTATAGTTTTTAGGTTTTTAACTTTGATTTTGTTGTTGTTGTTGTTAGCTATTCACTCTGTTTACAAGATTGGGAAGAAAACTTAACAGACTTCCCTCCTCCTTAATGCTACAGTGTTTCTAGAGACAGGTGGAGGCATGGGGAGCTCCCTGGTCTGCCCTAGACTTCTGACTTGGAGCTGTGAAGGAGCATCTGAAGATACCTTGAGGGTTTGAACTTAAAGTTTAGCAAAAGAGAACAGCTTGGTTTGAGTACCAAGGGTATTATGGGTACAAGCGCTGTCACTTTAGGACTGGGCCTCTTTGCATATTGGTCCGTATTGCTGCTGCCAGTTTGACCACTAATACTCTTGTATGAAAGTCATAGGATTTCTGATGCTTTCCCTAGGGACTGGTGCACAGTGTCGAACAGCTCATAGAAGCCAAGGGAATAAATATTCAGATTGCATGTCTGTGAGTTTTATAGTCACTTCTGTGGGTTGTGGGTAAGTGCGTAGGAAAGTGAGAGAGTATGTGTAGGAAAGTGAAAGCTTGGAAAACCACGTGGGTTAGAGTGAGAGGGTGTAAATGCCTAAGTACCAGCTGGTAGAAAGGGAGTTTGAGTGTGTCTATTTTAAGGAGAGTAAGGGTTTGGTGTCTGTTAGAAAAGGGAGGCTTATATCTCTTCCAGAGGGGATACTGAGTAGTCAGCTTATTGGCTATACTCCCGGGGGGTGGAGGGGAAACCTGTGGTGAAGTGATAGTGGTTGGACTGTATTGAACTCCTGATTGTAAAGACCAAGGATTCAGATTACCTCAGGAGAACAGAGGGACTTACTCTGAACTCATGTGAAATGGAGAGCCTTGGGGATTAATGTTACTGTTTATTGTGGTTTTTTTTTATATGGTCCTCTTGCATATTCTCATAGTTCAGTGACTATCATTTTATTCTTTACTGGCTGCTCCTTTGTTTACTTACAGATTCATCTCTTAATTCTAACTTTCTGCATTTCTGTGTCCCTGGCTCTAAATATGGTCTCTTAGTCTCTTACTTTCAACTTCTCTGTGAAATGGGTCACTAGATTTTTTTTTTAATGACAGTCCGTTCTTCCTGGTGAGTGTCCCCTCCTTTGCCACCGCATACTCTAACTGGTGTGGTGTATGTTCTTTTATTCAGGTTGCTTGACGTATCACTTGTACTCTTGGGCAGTTGGGTATCTTAGCTAGCTAGCATGGAGCTACAGGCTGTATGCAGTCCATGTAATTACCTAATGAAATTCTGAAGAAAATCAATAAACTGTCTATGTGACTTTACTGAAAGGTATACATACATTCTCTCTGGAGTGAGATGGTATCTTAGCGTTGTTTTGATTTGTATCTCTCTTATGGCTAGAGATGTTGAACATCTTTTCACATATCTATTGGCCTTTTGTACTTCTTTGTGTGTGAACTGCCTCTTCATTTCATTTGCCCACTTTTCAGTAGGATCCTTTATTTTGGTCAGCTTACTTTTCTTCCGCTCACTCCAGAGAGAATGGCCTGTATCAACAAGTCAAATAGCAATCAGGATGCTGGCCAGGATGTGGGGAAAAAGGAACTCTCTTACACTGCTGGTGGGAATGTAACTTCGTACAACCACTCTGGAAAGCAGTATGGAGAGCTCTCAAAAGACTGGAAATAAATATCCCCTCTGATCCGGCGACATCCCTCCTGGGAATATATCCAAAGGAGGCCAAAACAACACACAGCAGAGATATATGTATACCTATGTTCGTAGCAGCACAACTAACAATAGTTAAAATGTGGAAGTCACCACAATACCCATCAACAGACCAGTGGTTACACAAACTGGTTATTTGTACACAATGGAATACTATGCATCAAAAAAGTCCAACAGTGTGGAGGCCTTTGCGGGCAAATGGAAGATGCTTGAGAACATCATGCTTAGTGAAGTAAGTCAGAAGCAGAAGGTGAAACATCGAATGGTCTCTGATATGAGAGTCCCAGATCACAACTGTTATGGAAGTTAAACCAAAAAAAAAACAAAGTGAAAAAGGGGGGTAGCGTGGGGGAGAAGGAAGGGAGGGTAAGGTGCGGGGAGGGACAGAAAGAGAGTGGGAAAGCCCTTGTGTCCTTGGCAGGATGCATATGTGCACAAAGTGCTCAACTCCATTGTAAACCTTAAATTTTACACACACATATATATATAAATGGGGGGGGGGGGGAGAAGAAAGGTATACGTAAGTTATAATGTTCCAAGAGGTTAATAGCAATCTCAGAGTTTGTGTTAGAAGTTCAGAGATCTTTGTTTAATTTATCTGTTTTATGTCCCATCTGTTTCTAAATTATTTTATCTTTTAGGCAGTTCTTACTATTCAGGGGTACTGGGCTTCATTTTTGATCTTCATTTCAGTGTGCTTCCCAAGTAGGAATGTTGCCCTAAGGGGTCTGCTTCTTTAAATCTTCTCCACTGTTAGAAAGCAGATTCCAGCGATCTGCATAGAGGTTGGCCTGAGAATCTGAAATGTGAAACTTTTTGAGTAATTAGTTCACACCACAAATGGAAAATTTTACACTATAATACTTTGTTTCGTATGCAGAGTTTTTACTGGTATTGTACAAATGTAGTTTCAGCATATGTGTATAAGGTGTATATTAAACAAAGGAATTTCATGTTTCAACTTTTGTTCTACTCCCTAAGACATTTCATTGTATATGCAAGTGTATTTGCATATGCAAAATATCTGGAATGCTTTTATACTAGTTCATTGTTAATTGGGCATTTATTTAGTTTTAGGACTATGAGAGCCCCAGTGAAGTAATTTTTAAGATTTTTCTTTTAGAATTAAACCTTTTTTGCAATTTAGTTTGTTGAATTTGCTTATAATGAAATCATGGCATTTATAGATGATTTAGTTATAATTTGATTTAAAAAATAAATGGGAGAAAATGTTAAGAGGAATAGAGAAAATATTTGAACCTTAAGAAAGAAGTATTTAAAATAAAGAGAGCCTTAATTGGCCCTCTTAATGATATAATGATTATGTAATAGGATATTAAATTTAACCAAGTGGAATTTCCTCTCAAACATAAATTCTTCTCTGGCTAGGGTCGTAGCCCAAGATTAAAGTGCTTGCCTAGCAAGCACAGGGCTGGCAAGGCCCTGGGTTTGATTTACACATATGTAATCCCAGCACTTCAGACGCAGAAGCAGAATTACTGTGAGTTTGGGGCCAGCCTGGCCTACATAGTGAGTTCAGGACCAGCCTGGACTAATGATCAAGACTCTTGTCTCAAAAAACAAAACAAAACAAAACAAAACATAAATCTTTCTGTAATGCTGAGAAAGTTTATGTGTAAGTTACATGGAAACTCTAAAGCAGTGATCATAATATAGCTTTGGACTGGCAAAGGGTATATTAAGTGTTTCAGTGAGTTGGAAAATTATGTTCTTTTGGAAAAATTTTCTCAGATATTTATGCTATGAGCTTTTTATTCAAGTATATCAAATGTAATTGAAAATTTAGAGTTATAAAAAACATGGTGATAGTGAAAACAAACAGTATATCTTTTTTTCTTTTTCTTTTTTCCCAAAAATCTGAAAGGCTTTATATAACATTTTAAAAGGATGGCCAGGCCCAGAGCCACAAATCTTTGTACTACCAGCACCTGGGAGATTGAGGCAGAAGGATCCCATGTTTGAGCCCTGCCTTTACAGCTTAGCTGCTTACTTAGTGAAACCTTGCCTCGAAATCATAAATAGATAGAGACTAGAATGTAGTTCAGTGTGAGGGCCCTGGGTTCCATCACTAGTTCCAATAAATAAATCCTTAGTGCTTATGGGAGTCAAAAAATGGGTAATATATCTCAAGGGCTAATGATATGTATTAAGGTATTAAATGAAAAAAATACAATGCTTGTAAGCAAATCAAAAAAGATTTAACTTTTGTAATTTGGGTATGTTATTGTTATAAAAGAAATTCTTCATACTTATTTCTAATATATCACATTTTCTTTCCAATACTGGCCTTGCGACATTGTAACACACATCCTGACTCATTGTATTATGAGCAGATGAGCTATCTGGCCATCTCAAGCAACTGGAAGTTAGAGAAAACTTTCATACTTGTCAACTTCTAGCACCTATGAATTTGTATTGGACTTTGGTCTACAGTATTATTGATTGAATATATGATTTTCAAGTTTGTACATTCTAAGTACACGCATGCTTCTTTCTCTCTGAATAGATTTAGAATTACTGTATTCTTTTTCAGAGTATTGGTAGCCATTACTAACATTGTTCTTAAAGTGCCTGATATCTAAGTAGCAACTTATATACCTGAAGAAGATAATATTTTCCTTAACAGTTTGTGTTCTTTAGTATATAAGTTTCTTTTAAAAAATTAAAATTTTGTACTTCAGTGCTCAAAATCATTTTCATGAAACATAAATGATTCTTTAAGTATAATATAATGTTGTATTCATTAGAGCAGCCACAGATATACTATATGTGTATTTATATCTATCTGTCTCTATACGTATATATATACACATATATATATAGATATTACTATTTTGCAAAAACATTTCTATATCATTTCTGTATTTGCTATTGTGTTTTGCTGAGTTATGGTAATACAGTGCAGAGGACAAAAGCAAGTACCATTGAAGGGGAAGCTAGCTAAAGTGTGAGAATACTTACAGTGAAAGTAACACCAGAGCATAAGGGACAGATTGACAGAAAAGTGGTACTGCTAGTAAGAAGCTGTGGAACTGAGTAGAAAGAAGGCGGCCTGCACTGTAGTGGTCAAAGACCGTGTCTCATCCACAGTGCGGCTGTACCACGCTAGTAGATTAGGTTGCTGGGAGACTGAGGAGAATATATAGAGACGGCTTGTACATGATAACATTTATTAGGGTTCAAACAAGAAAGGGTAGTGTTGTCTAGCAAGCTATCCCAAATTCAATCATTCTTTTCTGAAGGAGGAAGGAGGCTCCTGAGTAAAAGTAAACAACTCTGGGTGAACCTTATTCATAAGGCCCTGCCCCAGGGTGTAAAAGCAGTAAAGATTTGCAGGGAAAGACTCTTCTACCAGGGGAGCTGGATCTGCCAACCTACAGGCCTTGCAATAAGCTCCTAGGAGACTTGACTCCACAGAGGCTCACCACCAGCTGTCCTGCCTGCAAGTCACGCGGTGAGCTCCAGGGAGTGCCTCTTCTGTTAATTGTCACGTGTGCTTGGGTGGGCTGTTTAGTGTTGCAGCTGCCTGTGAGTCACCCATGTTCTTGTAAGTGACCCCTCATACTTCTGTAAGGGACCCAGTAAACTCATTGGTTCACCAAGTTGGACTTTGGTGTAATTACTTTGGTTTGTGAGCAGTGCACTATTTGGGGTGGATAGATGTTTGCATATGTCCCCCCTGGAGAAAGTTCACTGCCAGCAGGTAGTGTTCATTGGAAATTACTAGCAGGAAAAAAGAGTCCCCTGGTGGTGGGCTGAACAGAATGTACTGAGAAGGTAGGCTAGACTAGTAAGTTGCTGGAAGGTTCAGTGGTAGCAGGCCATACAGGAAATTGCCAGAAATACTCAAGTGCCAGATGATGGTGGCCTGAACTATAACATTTTTTTTTCTCCTGACGGCCTCTGTCACACACTTGGTACTGAGGAGTAGGGGGATATGTGTGTATAGATTAGGCTACATAAGCAGTGGCATCATTAGCTTGCTGTGTTCTGTTGTATGACCAGCATTTGAAGAAACAGTCTGACTTAGCACACAGGCAAGGAGGTGGGTTTGATAGATGTTACTGGTTTGTCTAGTTCCCACTGTCCTTCAGATAATGGTAGTCTGGACAGGCTTCTCTGTTTGCTTATAATGTCTCCTTGACTTGGCAAGAAACACAAAAGGGATGTTTTAAGTAGGTGATATTGAATGTCCCACATTTTGTCAGAGACAATAGATGGCATCAGGGCTTTAATTGATACTGAAGGACAGGGAGGCTATAAATGGAAAGATGACTTTTTTTATTACCTTGGACTTACAAGGTAGATAGTTTATAAATACATAATGAATACTTGCAGTATACCAGCTATCTTTCTAAGGGTTATGCCAGTGAACACAGCTGGCTATGAAAGTTATTATCTGGTTTACTATCTTGTTAGGAAAATGGACACTAAATAAATATATGCAATGTTAGACAATAATGTTTTGAAGGAAGAAACACAACAGAGTAATTTGATAAAGAATATTTAGTACTGACAGTGGTGTAATACTTTTGATTTAGTAATTAAGGACAAGATGGTGACATTTGGCATTTAGACATCAAGACCGATCTGGTATTAACTCTGTCTAACATAACAAACGATTGAAAGGCTGTTTTTTTCAAATGTTGCAGATCTACCGCTTACCAAATCTTAAGTTCTGCATCATGGCCAGCACATCTCTTGGGTGAATTCTTGTCATTGGAGTTTGGAATGTTTTCTCCTTTGTCCTCTTCTCCAAGTAAGCCTAATTAAAGGAAATAAATAGGGGTTTTTTTTCCCTCTTGAAACAAATACATATTTCTCAATTAAATTGAACTTCCATGGGCAAACTCTTTAACAGACTTTTACTGTGGAATTGTGCAAGCTGGTTTCATTTATTTTTCTTGCTTGGTTCATTATAAACCTCTTGTGTTTGGCTGAGAATTTGAATTAGAGATTTTATGTACACCTCTTTTATAGGTAGGACTTTTACATAAGAGGCTACCTAATGTTTTGCAAGTCTGTTGAGGAGTGCTCACGAAACTATGTAGAAATTTCTTTGTAGGCTCCTGGGATTTCTGAACTGGAATTAGAAATATAACAGTGGTCACAGATAACAATACCTATTTTTTCCCTAAGTTTAGTTGTACAGAAAATCAGAGATCTTTCCTATTTATAGCTAAAATTGTTCATCTAATATTTAGATCAAAAGCAAAGTAGAAACAGTAAGGGGGCCTGATGGTTTCTTTTCGATGACAATATAAGTACTTGCCTCACAGTAAGAGTTGATCATAATACATGGTGAATGTTTAAATTTTTTTTTTAAAAATATTTATATTAAAGACATCACCAATCCCTCTAAAAACACTTCCCCTTTTTTCAGACATAGTTGCTTTTGATCTGAGCTCTACTGCCAGCCCTGTTCTATTATTTACTTGAGACAGGCTCTTAATTGCTGAGTTCCTCAGGCTGGGCTGGAATTTGTGATTCTTCTGCCTGTGCTCCTCAAGGTGCTGGGTTTACAGGCCTGTGGCTCTGGGCCTGCCTCTTGCCACTTTGTGAAGCAGTTCTAGACTTCTCTTGTCTCTTGTTAAGCTGTGATTATGATGACATTGGTACTGCTGTTCGGTGCCATCCAACAGGAGGCAGAAACTGTGACTTCTGATGCTTCCCTGAAGTAAAAATGACCATGGAAAGAAAGTATTTTTAATTGATTCAGGAAATTGCGGTGGCCATGATGGTACAACTGCATATAGTCACGAAAGAGGACGATCTTCAAAGTGAGGGTAGTTTAATGGGGATTAAACTTTTACTGTAGTAAATTATTTTTTAAACTTTAAACATTTAATGTGTCTTTTGCGCACACTCATATTCTGCCTCTGTCTACCATATTTTCTTTTCTTTTGCAGAAGTTCCTTAGGGCAGAACTTCAGACCTTGTTAAGAAGTGTTTAACCTGTGGGCCTTTTCTTTTTGCTTGCCTTTGATTTTTTAAAATGTTATAATGAAAAATTTAAAAAGGAGGTTTTAGTTCTTATGCACAGTTCATCTGTATTACATAATTGATATGTGGCCCAATATAATTCTTCTTTATTTGAAATAAGAGCAGAAAAAACCCACCACCACCAGCAACAACAACAAAAAATCCTGGTGGGCTGTGGGTTGTATACAGCTGTAGTGTGCAGAAAATTACCTTATAATTACTTCAGAATTATGAAGAGATATTTCATAAAGTTGCTAGTCATTTCTCATTTTTCAAAAATCCTTATTGGAATAGATTTATACTTTGTATAACAAAGAAATTCCATGTAAAATGTGTGGTCATGCTTAACATTTGAAACTTCTAAGAGAATCAGACATTTATTCCAGCTATTGACACTAGATTCTGGAAATATTAGCCAATATCATTTTGTAAGTAAAAAAATACAAATACTGAAAATGCAGATGACTTTTTTGAAAGTATGATTGTATAATGAATAAGCAAACTACTAGAAGTTTCAGGACATTATATTTCGTCCAAACAGTACCTTACAATTCTTTTATAATAGCAATTGAAGATACTAAATAAAAATTTTAGGTACAAAATAGCTTTAGAAGCTGGAGAGATAGCACAGTGGCTAGAATGCTTGCGTAGCAAGTGGAAGGCACTAGGTTTCATTCCCCAGCACCCCACAGACCAGGCATGGTGTGTAAGTGGGCAATCTCACACAGTGAGTTTAGGATCAGCCTGGACTTCAGGGTAAGACTGTGCCTCAAAAAAACTGTTTTAAGTAAGTAAACAAAATAGTTTGAAATGAGCCTCATGTATAAAATGGTATGAAGTAAGGCCAACCACTTAGTAAAGTATGTACAGAAACAGTTATAGTGTGACCTCAGTCAGTACTAGCAACAGAGTATTACACAGTGGTGCTGGGATTTATCTACTGAAGTAAATGAGAACACCAAGAAAAATTCATGAGGGCAAATACTGATGTGTCACTCGAGGAAGAAGACCTCCTTCCTAAATGTAACTGAAACTTACTATAAAAGCCACAGTTCTTAAAGTACTTTAGTACTGACACGAATCAATGAGAATGAATAGAGACTTGGGTAAAAAAGATTCGAGTATGTAAGATCATTTATGATAAGTTTGTTTTCAGATTAGTAGATGGAAAGATGGATTATTCTACAAAACTGTGGGGGAGGAAGAGATACTTGTCACATATTTAGTAAAGAATAAAAGTCTTTAATAATCCATAGTCGTCTTACAAATGAAAAGATAATCCTTCCAAAAGAAAAATGCATCAAGTGTGCATACAATTCGCAAATGTGTAAATGCCAGTAAGTGTATAACAGTGTTCAGTTTTTCTTACTAATGAAAGAGTTCAAGTCAGAAATTTTAAGTTCTTCTCAGTAATGCTGAAATATGAGAGAATGTCACATCTTTTGTGGAAATGTAAATTGATATAATTTTGGAAATAAACTTATCAGTGATTATGAAAACTTAGAATATTTATACCATTTACTATAGCACATCCACTTAAAGAATTTACCACGGGATTTACAATAAGCATTCTTTGTAAATATATTGTATACAGTGTTGTCTACAATGCTAAAATTTCAAAAAAATCAGCTAAATTATCTGGTGAATGTTTTATTAAATGACATATCTGTACAGTGTAATATACTGTGTTAAAAATTCATATATATTTACATTTTGATCTATAATGTACAGTACATGGTACATGTAATAAGAGTGCCTTGTGCTACCATGTGAACATTTGGCTTAAGTAAGAAGTACCTTAAAAGTTAGAAATATAAAAGGTTATATCTGCATTGAAAAATGTATTTGAAAGGTACATAGACTGGTAGCAGTAGCTATCTGGAGCACAAAATTAGATGGCTGTAGGGAATAGAGCTAGGGAATTGTTGATTTTACTTTGTGGGCTTCTGTACTACTTTAGTTTTTTCTTATTTAAAAGAAAAAACCCACATATTTTATTCTTTATGCAAGCAGCAAAAAGTAGCCCAAGACAATATCAGAATTTAGATTTTTGTCAAAGCATAAAGATTATATTTCCTGGGCTTTTATTTTTAGTTATGGAAATACAAAAACCTGAAACTTACATCATTGTGGCTACATGTACTTAGTTGGGGCCAGTCCCAGAACCAGAGTTAATGTGACACAAAATTGTTATCTAAAATATCATAAAAGTCCTCCTCTGTAGTCTCACAACATTATATTCTTTAGCCATATTTTTTGTTTGTTTGGGGGTTATATATTTTTTATTAGTACATTTTGGTGTCATGGTTACTTTTTTATTGCTGTGATTCAATATCTGACATCCCTAACCTAGGGAGAAAAGATTTATTTTAGCTCACAGTTTCAAAAGATCAGAGTCTGTTCCTAGGTAGGTAGCTGGAAATGGTAGAACTACATGGTAGGGCCAGAGCTGGAGCAGGAGAGCTCCAGAGAGGAGACCCTTACAGCAGGGCAGAGTAGAGCCAGTTCTTGGAGGAAGGGCGGAATCAGCACACACCCCTTCAGGGCAAGTGCAAGCATCTGTCCCTTCCAGGTAGGTCCAACCTCCCAGCTCCCAACAGTACACAGCATCTATAGGTACAGGAGGCTTTGGGGGGATGCTGCAGATCCAAATCACAATGACTGGTTATACAGATTAATAAGTGTCATTTTGGCAGCATTGTGGATGCAGAAAACATACATACCAAGTTGTATTCAAAGGTGTGGGGTTTCTTCAGCTAAAACATGTATACCCATGTTCATAGCAGCACGACTAACAATGGCTAAAATACAGAAGACACCAAAATACCCATCAACAGATCAATGGATCACAAACTGTGGTATTTATACACAGTGGAATACTATGCATCTATAAATTCTGACAGCTTGAGGCTTTTGTAGGCACATGGAGGCAACTTGAGACCATCATGCTTAGTGAAGTGAGTCCGAAGCAGAAGGTGAAATACCGAATGGTCTTTCTGATAAGAGAAACCCAGATCACAGTTACCTCACAGAACTTAAAGTGAAAAATAAAGGGAAAGAGGGGACTTGAGGGTGGGTAAAGGGAGGGTCAAAGGAGAGTAGGGAAGGTCTTGTTACCTTGACAAGATATGTATGTGCACAAAATGCCCAAGATCAATGTAAACCTTAAACTTTGCACTTGTACATATCAGTAAAATGGAGAGAAAAAAGGCTGTTTCATGTCAGATACACACACGGACCAATTTCAAGCCAGGATCTTGCAAAGATAAGGCTTTTCATATTTAAGATGTTAAAATGGTAAGTGGTTGTCCTCTCCCAAAAAAATACTCAGAAGGAAGGATTTTGACAGAGAAAATGACCTTCTCCCACACCAAGCAGGTTCAACCATACAGGAAAAATGGTGCCTTTCTTATAGATTGATTTGGTTGATATCCCTTTATAAGTAATCCTAGGTCAAAAAATAGCATGTCCTAGAAGAAAAGCATATTTTACATGTGTGTTTCTCAACTTCACTTAAAATTTTATCTAACCCTTAAGTTCTCATAGGGCCATATGATCACCCATGATATATTTACCTTCAGTGTGCTTCGAGATTTTTCTACCTTGTCTGGCACCATTTCTTCAGAAGGTATCCTTCTTCCACATTAACTCCCACCATGCCATTGACAGGGCCTTCAGGAGAAAAAAAATACTCCTTAGAGTTAGCATCATTTGGGAAAAGTCAAGAACAGAAAGCTTTGTGTTTAATCTAAAAGCTAGGTTCAGATTATTCTTAGATTTCTTTTTATCTCTTTCAATATTTAGTTTCTATAGCAACTAAAGTACAATTTACAGCTGGGTCAGAAAGCAGAAATCTGTAGGTGTAAAGAAAATGATTTTTAAGCTAGAGTGAGAGAAGGAATTCAGTAATGCTTTCACAGTTTGGATGGTCTGTTTCCAGGAGTTCAGTTTGACTGACAGGTACCCTTGCCTTTTTTTTCCTGAGGAGGCCAGACTTTGGTCTCTGCTTCACGCTGCTTCAGAAAACGTTGCTGCTTATGTGTTCTCTTATTTAATCAATCACATAAATCAGTTAACCAGATTAGGTCAATCCATAGAGTGAACTCTCTTGGGGAGGAATTGGAGTTACCAGTAGAATTACTTCTCTTCAAATGGAATGTTTCTGGATTTCATAATAATGGCCTCATTCTTTTTAATGAAGAAATGGGTCTCTTGTCTACCTTTTATTGAAAAAGAACTTAGAGTGGTATTTACGTCTATATTCTTGAATCTAACTGGATTTAGCTTATATATTCTAGACTTAATTCATTTAAGTGGGAGAAGTGTTGTCCGAAGTCTGTTTTACTGTGAAAAGAATGACATTAAATATTTAAGACCAATGTAACATTAAAACACTTAATGTTGTATCTTTAGATATGCTTGTAGTACTTCAAATTGAAATTTTTTAAAAAGTTGGAGCTAGAGGATTCATTTTTTTATGTTATAGGAGCTACCATCTGTTGAAGAGCTTGCTATTATTCTGCCTGAAGATATTGAGTTAAAGCCCCTTGGGATGGTTTCAAGTATTATTGAACAATTAGGTATGTAATAACAACTTATTTATATCTAACCATTCACTGATATATCAAGGCCAAGTAAATTTTCTTAGTCATTAAATTTGAAAGAATAAAATTCAGTTTTTACTTACATATATAATGCATAAACACGTTTTCTCAAAAATTAAATGTTTTTACTGACATACTTTAACACATTGAATACTGACATTTTCTTAATCAGTTTTGTATTATTGCTAATAGACTGCCACAGATTCAGTGGCCTGCAGCAGCACAAATTTATTGTCTGATAGTTACGAAGACTACAAGTCTGATATGGTTCTTAGTGGGCTAAATCCACAGGGCTGAGCTGCTTCCTGTAGCCTCCTGGGAAGAACCCTGGTCCTTGTTCCTGAGCTCTCTTGTGTGGCCTCCTGGGGAGAACCTGTGTTCTTGCCCCTCAGTGTGCCCACCTTTCTGGGCTTTTGGTGGCTCTTTTCATCCTCAATGCCAGGAACTTAGTATCTCTCCCGGTTCCTTCCTTCCTTCATTGTATCCCTTGGAAAGTTTTCTGCTTTGAGGACTCCTTAAATTGGGCGTTTGTGTGTAGTCCAGATTAGCTTTTCCCATCTCAAGGTCTTTAATCTTAACCACCTCTGCAAGGTCTCCTTTTTAAATGTTAGGCTCACATGTTCAGCTTTGGGGATCAGAGTTGTACATACCATTGAGGAAGCCATTTTGCCTAGCACCTTTAATTTTTGTCTCATAAACACAGAAATTAAGAAAATTCTGTGATTTAATAATGATACTAATGACATGATTATTTCAGACTTCTTCAGTCCAGACATGTAAAGAGGTATATCAGAGGCCTTAATATGAATATTGGTGATATTAACACTTCTAACAAGATACAACTGAGAATAGAAAATAGCGCAGTACTGACGGAGTCATAGGAGTTTAACATTTTGGAAGGGAGCTAGATTTTCCATAAACTCTCTTGGTTTATAGAATCTAAGGAACATAAAACTTCAAGTCACTTGCTTTTATGATCAGTTGGATGAGTTATTGTTTGAAACAGGACTTTATTTTTTAGACCTTTCCTTAACAGTTGCTTAAAAGCAATATTTCTTAAAAGTTACATATTTTTTAATTTTTAATTTTACATTAAAATTTACATTGATATTTTTACAAAAATCATAATTAAAGTTAGCACACTTACTAGTTTTTGAGTTACCTAATATGCGTAGAAAAGTCTGACAGGTAAGTACAAACTGAACATTAATTACCATTTGATGAATACAGGCTTACTATAGGTCATAGTGCTGATCTTCAAGGAACTAAATTTCAACTCTTTTATGTACTTGCAATAATGCTTTTTAAAGATAGTGATCTGACTAACACGTAATAGACTAAAACATTCTAACCCAGGAGTAATAAAAAGTTGATAAATCAGACTCAGCACGTGACACTATTTACACTATTGTGTTTTGAAAGCCTAATACACCTAATTTTTTGACCAAATTATAAAAAAAGAAAAACAAATTTAGTACACTGGGCAAAGGTAATCTTAGAATTCAGTTAAGAATCTAAAGATGCAAAGTGAAGCTTGCTATCACCTGTGTAGTTTTACATGCTATGCTGTGTTTTTGTTTAGTTTCATTTTAACTTGGAAAATAAAAGGAAATAATTAATATTCTCCATCTAGATGGAAGACGAGAAGTGTCACAGAATCTATGGTCTTGTCCCGTTGCATACTCTCCTAGTATTGGTTTGAGGGCCTTTAATACTTTTTAGCAATACATGGTACAGACTTTTAAGTTTATTTGTACCTAACTACCTGCAGCTGGCCAGCACCCAGAATCTTTATTGTAGTAAAAAATGGATTTGTAGAAACAGGTATAGGAAGTCCACTAGAGCTTCACATCAACTCTCAGGAATTGGCAGTGTGCTCATGCTGATCTTGAATCCTGATTTCTCAGTTTTGTAAAATAAGGGCACTAGATGAGCCAATCTTACATTCTTAATTTGATTTTTTGGGAAAGGATTCAGGAGTGATGATCCCAGATGCATCTGTACTGTGTCCTGTCACTGCCACTCATTAATTGTTGCTGTGGTTCCACAGGGAGCATCTATTCAAACAAATGTTCACCTGTCACCTGTCACTGACGTACATATTAAGAATTTCTTTTCTGTCCCAATTCTTACATCTCTGTAGAAATTAATTGGAATAGGAAAAGTTCTTTGAATTATTATTAAAAATCTGAGGTAATGTATTTCATCCTCCAAGTGGACATGGCATTATCTGCATACTGTAGCTATTCTTGCTTGTCACTCTAATATTTAAAGAACTGTATGTGTTTGTGTGTGCTATTTGCTATAGTAGATTAACACTTGTGGAAATTACAAGATTAGAGACTATACTAGGCCAGAGGGATAAATGTGTTTTCACTTTTGATGAAGTGACGTTACATAATGACAAAAATTATTGTGAGCTATTATTTTCATTTCATCTATACAGGGGAAGACGTTTTATTAAGCATTTAACTATCAGTAAATAAGAAATGCTTTGTAAGAAAAAAATTCGTATTGAGAAGCAAGACTGATTTCTAACACGGGTTTTGTGACTAAATGTGAAGAAATAATAGCGTGGTAATCTTTGGTAAATTTGCTTGAAAAAATAGTGCTTGCATATGCTGATATTTTTATGAGTAATTCAAATTTTTACAGTTTACATATTAATCTTTTTCTTGAAGTTGTGTTTTTTTATATTAGAAGTATTTAATAATCAATAATCCTCCTCTGTCCTGTGTGATTTTTTTGGAGAAGTAGAAGAAGAAGAAGAATATGAAAATTTACCTTACATTTATTCTAAATTGTGTTGAAGTTAAATTCTCACTAAAATTCTATATTCTGATTAAATCTTGAAATAATTCTTTTATATTTTTCAGTTATAATTGAATCTATGACTCACCTACCTCCAGTTAATGAGGAGACTGTAATTTTTAAAAGTGACCGACAAGCAGCTGGGAAGGTTTGTTGAAATTTTTTAAATTGTTCTTTTTATTAGTATATATTTGTGGCACATAGTAATTACATTAAACTTGGGAAATCGGTGTATATACACACTGCATCTTAATCATTGCTGCATTCCCTTTACCTTCTTTTCTCCCCAAATCCTCTCTCTGTCTACACAGTCTGACTCTTTCCTACTATCCCTTTTTTATTTTACTCTTTCACTTGTTTATATTTTGGGCTTCTCAAATCCTACAAATTGTAACTCTTTTCTTTGATGTTTCTGACTTTCCATGTAGGTCCTAAAGATTATTAATTTTAGAAGATAAGCAATATAGACTTCAGGTTTTATCCGTTGTTTTTTTTTCCTTCAGCACTTCAGCACCTGGTTTAATACTGCTTCGCTCTTCAGTGCATGAGCTGTTAAATACACATACGTAGAATTCCTTGCCGATGTTTGTCAGGTACTTTGCTAGGCTGCATATCTACTTACTGATTAACATGAGGAAGGAAGCCTTTCCACCATGTTTCTAACCAGTTTTGTTTTGGGAATCCATGTGAGTAGTAGCTGTCAAATTTTTTAGACCTGGCTTTCTCAAATGGAAGCTCTGAGACTTCAAGTGGAAAGAGTGCGTTGTTACTGTTAGTGTACTTTAAGGGCTCAGGAACATGCCTCCTGTTGGGAACAACAATATAATTGGGTTTCTTTCCGTACTTTACTAGAGGTTAAAAAAAAAAAAGCCTCCTTTTTTCCTCTTATTATGGAAAACCACACATTACCCAGTAAGTAGGCAATTCTGGGCAGTCAGCACAGGACATAAACCTTCTGAGATCAAGAAGATAAGTTGTAAGCAAGTGTTCACTTCTTGACAATAGAGATAGAGTTTTATTAACTTCTCTATTCCTCCCTCTATGTAGTAGAAGCCTTGTTCTGGGTATGTAGTTAATTTACATTAAAACATTAAATATTTTAACTATATGACTTAAGTCCTATTCTCTGACTTTTCCTACTGTTCCATTCTAATACAACTTGGAAAAGGCTCAGGTTTTTAACGGAGTCCATCCATCTTTCACCCTACATATGTTTTATAAGTTGACAGGCAGGCCAGTTTACTGTAGCTGGGAGTCATGAGAAAGCGATCGGTGGCAGAATTAGTGGGAGCCAAGAAGAACTCTTTTCTGGCAGTGTGAAAATGTGAGAGATTGAAGGCTTGTTAGTGTTGAGAAGATGATGTTGTGTTTTTCTCTTTCAAATATTTAGGCTTAGTGTTTTGGGTTGCATGTAGGTCTCTTGGCACTTTTGATAAGTAGGAGGAAAGTCCTGTAATGTGATTAAAAACTCAGTATTTATGCTGTCTTTGCTAGGGGTTAGAGATAGACTAGGGACTTAACCCTGAGAGCATCAAGAGAGAAAAGAATTGGGAAATGAGTTGATGATTATGCTGTGTCTAAGTTACTGTTTCATTCCTGGACAGAATACCCAATCCCTGCAACTTAAGGGAGGAAAGGCTTGTCTTAGTTTATAGTTTTGGAAGCTTTCAGTCCATTCTTGAGCAGCAAGCAATGGTGATAGCTTGTGGTGGAGAAAGCCTAACTGGAAGAAGGCTGTTCCTGGGGTCACAGTAGAAAGCAGAGTGAATAAGGAAGGATGGAGCTAGCATATATCCTTCCGGAACATATCCCAGTGATCCCTCCCTTCAGGTCAAGCTCCAGTTAATCACCCCTTTCAACCAGGTTCTGCCTCTTGACAGCACATGGTATCCATAGATATTTTACAGCATCATAAGTAAATGAGGATTTTGGGGAACATTCCAGTTCCAGATCATAACGTGCTGCAATAGAAAGGAGGGGAGAAATGACAAAGGATATACATATTCTGGATATGAAGAGAAGTTACTTAATTTTTATTTGTGGTTATCACAACAGATGCCATTTTCTAGTAATTGTCTAGTAATTTAGACAATTTTAATTTCAAAATACTCAACATTTCTAATTAAAATGTCCAACGTTTTTTATATTCCTCAATGTGTTTGAATTTTGAGACCTACAATTAACATTGATAAATATCAGCTCTTCTGTCACTTGTTTTTGAAAGAAATTAGATAAAAATTTAACACTTAACGCCTCCTCATTAGCTATGTGGCATAAGCCTGGAGGCAAATAGTATATCTGTTCTTGAATTTTACTTAGCTTTGTAAATTTCAGAAGTGACAAATCTTTCAAAAATACTTGATTATAACTCTTGAGTACCTTGAAATGATTTTCTAAAGTAGTGATAGGTGAGAAAGGTGGAGACTATCTGTAACATAAACCCATGAACAGAATATAGACTTAAGACTTTCAGGGCACCAGAATTTCATATGAAGACACTGAATTTCACCTGCAATATCAAAACCATTGCACATCCTTTCTTATCCTCTGTTCTTCAGTAATAACAAAAATAAACAGCTGCAGTGATATTTTGTGTTTTTTTTTAACTTCATTGAAACCTTACAAGGAAGTAGAATCATTCCCATTTTAAAACTGAAAAAAAAAAAATTAAAGAAGGAGAGCTGAAGTGAAGGAGAGCTTGCAACTGGGGCGCATTTGTCTCTCCCCAGTGTCTCCCCACTGGTGTGGGCAAGGCAGTTTCAGATTTGTGTTCCAGCCTTTGCCTTAGTCCTGGTAATTGCCCCTCTTGATGAGTAGTGATACCTACTTCTCTCAGATATCATTGGGCAGGGAATTTGAACTAATCTTTTTAAAAAATTGTGCTATAGTTCTGTTTGATAGGATGTAATGATTTTCTTAAGGTCTTCATAAAATATTGATATAGTATTATTTTTTTTCTTCCTCTTAAGTTCCCATAGATACTTCACCTTAAATTTGGGACGCAGTGGTAAACACGATTGTTATAATCCCTTGGCCTAACCAATGAATTAGGATACTTTTACTTTTCTGTATTTATTTTTATTAATAGAGATTCAAAAAAAGCACAGAGTGATTGATAGAAAGCAGTTCTAGATTATTGTGGAGGTGTGTTTCCTCACTGTCTTTCCCCTTTTGGTATTTTTGTCAAAGGCTAGCTGAGTTAGAGTGACAGTGGAGCAGGATAGGGGAGCTTTCTGCAGGCTCTCCCCTGGGAGGCAGCCTGCAGATCTTTGAGCATGCACGGCCTTTCAGTGCTGCTCCTGGCCCTGTCTTGTTACTTAGAGAAGCTAGGAGTTAATTAAATTGTGTTGAAATACCTCCCAAGGGTGTGACATGATCTGTTTGTAGAGAGAAAGAAGGTACAGCTCCTTCTTAGTAGCATGCTGTCTGTGTGTGCAAGCCTGCTAAGGCTTTGCTGGCTGTACATGAGATGTCTAAACACAGCCTGTGCTGTGGAGTGGGAATTTGAAGAACTATATTACTTTCTGCTTGTCTAAAGTGTAGAACTGCCAAACTGAAAAGGTAAATGTCTCAGTTGTCACTATACTAAATTCTACTAAATTTCTAAACTTTTTCCTGAGAGTCTGTTATTTCATTTGCTTTCATTGTGAGTTCAGTAGTATGGAAATTAGAAAATCCCTAAAGTTGAGTGGAAAGATTGGTCATTATTGTGAGCTACTCATACAGAAATGTCTGAGGTGACGTGGGTGGCTTAAGCCCTGCTGTGTTAAAAGTTGCTCTTCACAGTTCAGCTCTCAGGTATTAGTCAACAGAGAATAATACTTTGAGGTTGATAGTTAATTTAAAATTTCAGTCGATCTTTTCTGTGAGCTTTGGATTAGTTAAATTGCTTATGGGAAATTTCCCTGTGAAGTAGAACTATAATTACGTATCAGTGTTGATGGGTGACACGTATTAGTACTGTGGTGTGAATTCCTGTTAACTGCCCTATGCGATTCTGTTGTACTTCAAACATTACAATGATCTCCTTGTAGCTGTGGCTCAGAAACATACCAGTTCAGTGGGCGCAGACAACTGAAATGTAATGCTTTGCTTTTGTCCAAGAATTTTAAATGTCACTAATGTTTTAGTTCAAATCAGGCTCTGCATAAACCTGGAATTAGTAAAGAAATCCTCCAGTGAAGTGATTTCTTACAGTTAAAGATAACTAGTACTGTCCAGGAAACAGGTTCCTGGAAAATACGAGGTTATACACAGTGATGATTTAACCTTGTACTGATTCATGGGGATTTTCCTTAAAGATGTAACAATTTTATATATATACATGTATTTTTATATATACATGTGTTTTTATATATGCATATATTTTATATATATGAAGAGAGTTAAAATGTGGATTATTTTAAATGAAAGTAACAGTGAATTGTTATATGTAATATATATGAGGAACAAGAATGATGCTTTTCTGTACACTTTCAAGACTGATTTCTTGCTAATTGGATTATTTATTTTGCTTTAAATTTTTTTTTAAAAAAGCTTTACATTTTTTGTTGCTATTGTGTTAATTTAGAATAGGTTAGTACTTGAGTACTGTGGATTACAAAATGAGGAGAGTACATTATCAAAATCAAGTGCACAGAATATGATAAACACATATTTTAGTGCAGTTGGTCTGCAACCGTATCACCCTGAGCACACCTGATCTCATCAGTACAACTGGCATAAGTGGATCCAAGGTATTTAGTAATTTACTTTGGGCTGTAATAATTCTGTCTCTTCCCAATTGATGTTTTAAGAAACTTTTAAAATTTTAGAGAGCTACAAATGAAGATGTCCCTCACAGCAACATACTGAACAAACTGGAAGCTGTCTAAATTTCCTACAATATAAATTAATTATGCTAGATTGTAAAGGAGAATGAACAAATGAAATTATACTTAGTAAGAATATTCATAACAGAAAAATTAACATTAGATATTAGTTTTTAAAAGAGGTCAAGATACAAAATCACAAAATAGTCTTAAAAAGGAAACTTACTAATAAAAACGACTAAAATGTACGCTAACATCTCATCTCTTTAGTATACATTTATTATCAAGTATTTAAGTTCAGGTTTTTTTTAAGTTAATGGCTGAAGTATCTTTGGTTCCTTAGAAATAGGTAACTTCACATGTACTTGTTACGTTAGAAAAAGTCAAGGTTTAATACTACCTAAATGCTCAACATTCTGTAGAAACAGCAGAATTGATCTAGCACCTGCTTTGAATCAGATCCTTAACATTTATTTGCCATTATGTTACTCAGGTGCAAGTGATATCTTATTTTAACCAATTACAATTCTTTGTTCCTTGCAACTTAAATGAATAATAATTTTTAAAATAATAATTAAATTTTGTAGGCACAATCAAAGTGGTTTAAGTTTGGTAAAAAATAAACTTGTTAGCATTTTTATTCATAAAAGGAAGTTTAGAATAAGCTAATACATTTAAATCAAACTATAAAGACTCATAATTATTAAAATGGCTTAAGTAAACCAGGTGTTATGGCATGTGCCTATAATCCCAGCACTCTGGGAAGCTGATATAGGAGTATTTCCAAGTTAAAACCCAGCCTGGGCAATTTAGTGACTTAACATGACCCTGTCTCAAAATAATAAATTTATTTTTAAAAAAGCTTAATGGGAAGGTCCTAGGTTCAATCACCAGCACTGCTATTCAATAAACAGTAACTGATGATGAAAGTATAATTTAAATAAGCATAAGTGTTAAGATTTTAATATGTTTTAAAATAAAGCTTTAACATATTTTTCTGCTTTGAGCAATTAGCAATGAAATGCTTAAATGATGGTAATTTTTAAAATATTTATTTTGCTTGTTACACAAAGCTTTTCATTTCTTTCATTTTATAGATATTTGAGATCTTTGGACCTGTTGCACATCCATTTTATGTGTTACGGTTTAATTCTTCAGATCACATTGAGAGTAAAGGTATTAAAATAAAGGAGACCATGTATTTTGCTCCATCAATGAAAGACTTTACACAGTATGTGTTCACAGAGAAACTTAAACAGTAAGTGCTTTGTTAAGCTGTTACGTTCTTGCTTATCTAACATTTTTATTTTAAAATTAATTCTCACTGATGATTGTTAACTGATTCTGTCTTCCAAAGAGTTCACTTTATTTTTTCACTAACATTTTTGAAAGCTATAGTTTGTTATCTGATTCTAGTGGTAGAAATCATTTTATATTGTTTTCCCCAAATGTTATAATCCGGCACTATGAACATTTTTGGACCATATAAATTTTCCAAATTCTAGGTCATTGTTTTTCCTCTATATATGTTATTTTACAAATTATTACTACTGAAAGATTTTTTTTTAATTTTAAATAAAATTCTCCTTGGGTTGCATTCATAAGGTTAATTATGTAATAAAACTTGGTAATTTTCAAGAGAAAACTAAAATTGGTAAATTTCATAATGCTTAATTATAAAGAAGCTGAAATGTCCCTGCACAGTTGTGTATAAGTCTATTATAAACTAGTTAATCTATCCATAACCATTAATGTCTGTAAATAAACTAAGTTATTACTGTGACATGTAACATGATATTTATACTCTACTTGGTATATTTTCTTGTATTTCAGGTGGTGATTGTATTGTTAAATACTAGCTATAGAGCTATTTTTATCAGAGGGACTTGTTATGATTATATAATTTTTATTTAATATGGTACCTGACTATAAGTTGAATAGATTTTTATAAAAATAACTTGGGTGGTTTGAAAAGGTGTAATGCACCGTTTAAAATATTGTCAGATTAGGAGTTGGAAAAAGACTGCAAGAAGTTGGTCTCAATGTAACTTATGTATTATATCAAGTCTCTAAATTTTATTTATTTTAAAGATGCAAATTGTGTTCTTAATGATTGAGCTTGTATATTAGAATCTATATAATTTCTATAGGAACATTTTGCTTAAATTATTTTACAGGCTGTTTAAGGTCAATTATTCTAAACAGCTGCTTGACAAAAAGTATGACTAAAACCTGAAAGTCATAAATATTTTAATATGCTTTAAAATAAAGCTTGATGTAGTTAATATTTTATTATTCTGCTATGGATATTAATGTTTTTATGGTTATGCCATATCCTTAGACTTTAACAAAAATCTCACAAGTAGATAACTGAACTTTTTTGAAAAATATTTATTAATTAGATTTTTAAATAATAAACGCAATCTTCTTGATTTGTACTTCTTTTGGATCAAAAAACAAATAGGAAGTTAAGAGTGTCCTGCAGTCACGTGCGTCTCGGGGACTCTGCCTATGGAAACTTGGCATGGCGGGGCTCAGTTGTATTCCGGCTTACCCGCCTGTTGGGCTCTTCTAGTTCCCTGTATTCTGGCTGTCTTGGTAAATGTGCTTAATCAGTGTTTGATTTGGATTTCCTGTGACAGGTGCATTAGTTAGAGAATTTTTCCAAGGTTTATTTTTTAAACTCTGGTATACGTTATAGTTCCTGAGGTATCTGTATGTCAAAAAGGAGTAGTACAGCTATTATCAATGCACTTAAAATAATATGACAAGAATAAATACCTTTTTAAGAGATAGAATCATTGCTAGTATTTTATATGTAAATTCCAGAGTTTTGAAGTCAAAGATCTAAAGCAAACTAAATCATTTTTGTTTTACCTCGGCATACTGATATGTGTACATTAATTTTAGTGTTATTAATTCTTGGCAATCTGACTTAGGTTTGAAATCTCTGGTGAGAACATCTAATTATATTTGTAATATTTTAATTCAGTAACATATATGAAATTGATAGATTAAAAGGGTAAAGTTGAAAAATGACAATTCGTAGTCACTGTGTGTACCCTTTTGGGCTTTAGGATGTAAATCTTTTTATTAGAAATAATTTTCAGCTCCAGTTATAATGTTCTTTATTTACCTTGTCTACTGTGAGAATCACTGTTGGAATTAGCCCCGGTTACACAGAATTGTTACGAGTCTTTATATTTGCTTTGGTCCCTGTAACAGGTAGAGTAGCTCATCTGTGGTTCATGTTGGATATTTGTCTGAGTTCTGTGCAAACTTCAGTTATCATGAAGGTAGAAATGGAAAGAGCAACAGAAGTCCTTGGGCTCGGGCCGCTCTTCTGTGTTCCTTGGCCCTGAGCTGGATGTGGCCTGTATTGTAGGTTTTTATTCAGTATTTCTCACGTCATTTGAAATTAGGTAGAGGACACATAAGTGATCTCATAGTTATGGCTCTTTTCATATATGTATATTGTAAATTAAGAATTGTGCTCACTTATTATTTTCTGTACTATTAGAAACACTTAATAAAATGAGATCATGACCACTTCTTTGATTTATTTGTTTATAGGGACAGGGGGTCAGATGCATCATGGAAGAATGATCAGGAACCACCACCAGAGGTAAGGATGAGTATTTTTACTGAGTATTTCATAAAATAGATCATGGCTTCATTTTATATATATTTATTTATTATCAGTACATTATTTGCTATGTAATTTTCAATAGTTTTGTTTATAATATATAGAAGTAGATGTCATTATTGTCAAATAATTCAGGTTGATAAATTACTCATTTGACCAAAAAATTTATTATAATGCTTTTAATAATAAGTTATTCTTCTTTGGAGGTACAAAATCATTAGAAGCTACCTACCTCTTCATATTTTACAATATAATTACTTTCTTAGAATGAGAACTTTTTTTTGGTATTTTTTGTAGCAAGACAACAATTTTATTCCCCAGGGAGGGTTGAGAATCTAGTCTTTCTACAGGTATGGAATTAAACAGGGAGTATTATGTGAGTAAGTTATGTAATGGAAGTATTTAGCCTAGCTCAATGGAGATGTTTAAGCAAATTTTCTTGTGCTCAGTTCTGAATAAATTTTCACTAGTATAGGAATATACCACTGAAATGTTAGAAATATGGTAAAAATAGAAATAGTAGTATTTTTGTATTTGCAGGTTTTACTTGCATTATTTTTGGTGTTTTCAGGCAGTGCCGAAGATCATGGTTTATTTTAACTTTGTGAGACATGAATCAAGTTTATGCCCACTTAGAGAGTGTTATACAGATCCGAGCTGCTTAATGAGTGTCTCATGTATACATGTGATTCCTGTTACTGAGTTTCAGTATTTACTTAATATTCTTTGTTTAATGCATCTTATTACTGAAAATTATGTTTTAAAAGTGTACAGAGATTCACACAGTTCTTGAAATATATGTCTTATGAATTCTAGATACTGAGATACATCCCTTTGTTTCAGACCTGAGCATTAAACTTACTAATTCTGATAATGTTAATTGCCTACGAAGATGGTTAATTAGGTTAGTTACAAAGTAAAATCCTGCATACTTCATTAATGGTTACTTCCAGATGGTAGACTGAATCATGAAATCGATTCAGTTTTACTTTTATAACAGTTGCTAATGCCATTTTGTTGTCCATAATGACTACTTAATATTGATCATAGAGTAGAATTTGTAAGAGTTTAACTAAACAAAAAAAATGTTGAGCCATGGAAAATAGGAAGATTATGTATAAAAGAAAATTGAGAGATAATGAGCTGTGAAACTATGGAGACAAAAATTGTTTAGAAATGCCTTGCTAGTTTTTGTCTTTATATTTATTACTGATGTGCATCTAATTTGTATTTAAATAAATGCCTTAAATAAAAATTGAATGAAGTTGTACATAATAATAAACAACTCTTCTCTGATTTTCAGAGGTGATTGCAAAATTTTACTAAAGTTATCTTCTGAGCTGTCATTTATCAGTAAAATCCATTAGTTTCTTCCTCTTGGTCAGGAGATGCTGCAGAGTGGTACGATGCATCGATGTTCTTTATTAACTTTTCCAGTGTCGTCATCTCTGTTTTGCAGTTATAAAAACTTTCAGTTTGTCCACAGACCCCTTTTCACTTCTTTGTATACCCTAATATTTCATGTTCCTGAAATGTATCATTTCCACATTGAATGTTTTCTTTCTGTTATTTTCCTAGCTGATTCCTCACTAGTTATTATCTTGGATTATTCATGTCATGAAGTCTTCCTTTTAATTTTTTTCTCTGTCCAGTGCCGTATTCCCATATAACAACACCAAGCCACAGTATTTGTGGAGCATATTGCTACTTAATTTTCCCATTTGACTGAACAGTTTCAGAGCAATGTCTTTTATCTGATCTCCATGCTTTGTGTGTCCTGCAGATACCAGATTTAACCTGAGTTTAATAATCTTACCACATTAATGTCAGCAGTAAAGAATCAGTATTTGAAAGCACCAAAATTGTTGAAATTTAAAAACTTGGCTATGGATTCTGAGGTATGTGGACTGCTAGTTTATGGAGGATTTCACCTAGAATATGTTTCAGCAAAGCCATACTGAGAATTCCAATAGTAGACATTTACATACATGTGTGTGTTCTTTTAAAATGTCCACATTGCCTACATATTGAGAATATTTTTATATTTCCTGTATGTGGCATACATCTTTTCAAGTGTTAATAAAGAAATAAAATGCCTAAAATATAAGAAATCATAACAGTTAAGTCATGAATGTTGGCTCATATTTGATAGGCTGTAACAGGAAAGCCCAATTCTTAGTTACAGTGAAATTTAACACTTGTAATTCAAAATATTTTCTCTTACAACTTGTGTCAAATATGTATCTCCATTTGAAAGCTTTTCCCTTTAGTCTTATAAATAACATCCTCATGACTTTTATATTGTTAGTGTTCTTTATTTATAGACTTTACTAGATACCTGAAATTATAAAAAGAATTTCCTGTAAACCTGTAAAGAATTAATTCTGTGAAGAGTTTAAAACAAAACTTGACATATAACAGGGTGAGAGGAGTGAGTAAGTGACCATAGAAGCTGTGTGTCTTTTTAAGTCAGACAATTACAAAATTTGCTTACTTTTGTTAATATTGAGTCTTAGTCTAAAGTGGAAGTCAAATTGCTAGCCAAGAAATACTATATCTGATGATTGGTAATATATTTAGCAATCTGGAACTTTCAAAGAATTAAGATGAAGCAAAACAAACCTTGACTATTCATCTTGGTTAATGACCTGTGGTCAGTGAAGACTCATTAAGCATTTATCAGGAAAATAGTTTGCCATGTATGTTTTGATTTAAAATACAGTAAGTGTGTGTGTGTGTGTGTGTGTGTGTGTGTGTGTGTGTGTGTGTGTCTTAATAACAGAGAAATGTTGCCATTACCTCTTGAAACCCATCCTCCTTGTTTCAAATACTTACTCTGGCTTAGTTCAAGGTGTCCTTTTTGGTTTATGTTGTGGCTGCCGGGGTGTTTAGCTACTTTTTCATCGCTATGATTCAATACCTGACACCAACAGCTTAGTGAGGAAAGATTTATTGTAGGTTACAGTCTCAGAAGGTCTCATTCTAGTCATGAGTAGGCAGCTGGAAATGGTGGCATCATGTGGTGGGGCTGCAGCTAGAGCTGGAACCAGAGTTCTGAGGATAGAGATCCTTACAGTAAGGTGGAACAGAGAAAGAGACTATGGGAGGAAGGGTGCACCATCATACACCCTTCCGGGTCCCTCCCAAGCACCCGCTCTCTTCTAGCCAGGCCCCACCTCCTAACCCTACCCAGTGTCCATATGAACATGAGGGTTTTGGGGGACACTCAGATCTAAGCCACCAAACTGGATGTCCTGGATAGATTCAAAACATTCACCTCTCTCTCATGGCAGTTTGACATTGGTCACACACTGAGCTCACACAGTTTCAGATCTGTGAACATGCCTTTCTCTTGGGTGACATTTGACAGCAACATCCACTGTACTCATTATCACACCTCATCGAAATGCTCTCGAAAGACAGTGTCCGGAACTGTGCCAGAAAGTGCCAAAAGCAATAAGCATGTTTGAAGTGAGGGGGCTCGTGCCGGTTTTCTTCTACTGTAATAAGTGTCTTAAACATTTACTGTATTTAGTGATCACATGTTGTGTATTCAGATATTACTCGATAATATTAAAGTAGTGAAAGCAGCCTAATTTCACTGTCATTTGGCAGGCAGATTTATTCTCACCCGAATTGTACTGTAAATCCATGTGGTGTCAGTCTGTACACTTTATATCCTAGGCTCTGGATTTCAGTGATGATGAAAAAGAAAAAGAAGCCAAACAGAGGAAAAAGTCTCAGATTCAAGGCCGGAAAAAACTGAAATCTGAATTTAATGAGCCAGGTGAGTGTACACATACTTTATCTTCATTTACGTTTGCAGAAGTTGATCACTAATAAGACTAAAAAGAACATCTGGGTTGTGTCTGTTTTGCTCTCACATCCGCTAACAGCAGAGGCATCACACAGGATGCAGCCTCCCGGGAAGGGAATAATCAGTGGTAGCTCATGAGTTCGCGGGTATAAAAATGTCTTCCGGGAATGACAAGCAAGCTGAGTCTTACTAGGGTCATTGGCACTTCTCAGATCTTTTTCTTAAGAAAGCTATCTGCTTGTATTTCCAGAATTTAGTGGTTAGCATTACTTACCATCAAATCATAGTATTGTGTTTTATGAATATGAATTCTGTTTTATGATACTTTCTTATTTTAAAAAAATGAGGCTCTTTAAGATAATTGTAGACTCACAGTTTTCAAAAATAATGAGAGATGCTGTAGGCTCTTTGCTCTAGTTATAACATATTCCAAAACTTCGTAGCACAGTAGCACAGCCAGGATTAGCGATATTTATAGTCAGGATCCATAGCATGTCCATCACCAAAAGCTCCCTCTGTTCCCTCCTGAACTCATGGTGACTGCCTGTCTGTCCTCCATTTTTCTAATGTGCATTGTCATTTCAAGAAAAAGAGGGTCAAAATTAATATTATATATGTGGTAAGATACGTGTTATATATACACCAATACCACAAAAGATGTAAATTTCATGTATAGTGCACCTATACCAATAAAAATCTAAGAAAAACCTTGATGTAAATGAAGTCATACATTTACAAGTAAAGATTGGCTGTTGCACACTGACCATAGTTTTCTGGACGTTTGTCTAGGTTGTTACACGTGTACAGTAGGTTGTTCCTTTCCATTGTAGTGTATTGTTTCATGTTGGAAATAGACCACACATTGTTTAACTGTTAGTCCCTTAAAGAACATCTAGATTGCCAGGTTTTGAAACTTAGGAATACAGTTGCTACAATATTTTGTACATGTGTTTGTATGAGTACAAATTTCCATTTCTCTGAAGTAAATATGTGATAATACAAATATGGGTTTGTTTTGTTTGTAGTAGTAACTGTAGGCCAGGATAGTCCTGAACTTATGTAGTCCATTCCAAGCTGGCCTTGAACTCAGAGCAATCCTCCTGCCTCAGCCCTCCTGAGTGCTTGAATTACAAGTGTACATCACCATGCCAAGTTTAGTTAATGCTGGGAAATATGAATTCAGGACCTTGTGCTTGCTGGGCAAGAGTTCTAACCACTGTACTATCCCACCAGCCCCACATGCTTAATGTCTTAAACTGCTATGCCTTTTTTTCAGTGTGGCTATATAAATCTTACATTTTCATAAGCTCTATAAAAGTGACTCAGCTTCTTAACACTCTTACCTGATTTAACACTCTGACTTTTATTGTATATATGTAGTGGTACTGTGGTTTTACTTCGCATTTTCTAATGACTAGTAATGTCTCATGTTCATTTGCTCTTTATCTGCTCTGGTAATAGTTACACAATTATGGGTTTGTTACTTTTGAATTAGAAGTTTTTACTAAAAATTTTAGATACTAGTCTTCTGTCAGATACGTGGCACACACACACACACACACACACACACACACACACACACACACCCTTAGTTACTTTTGTGTTGTGTTGCTCAGACAGAATATCTGACATCTACGACTTTAGGAAGAAAACATTTTAGATCACAATTTCAAAAAGTCATAGTCCATTTATAGGCAAGTGTCTGGAAATGGTAGAACCACATGAAGGGGCTGGAACCAGACCCAGAGAAAAAGCTCCTCACAACATGGCAGAACAGAGCTAGGTCTGGGAGGAAGGGCAGAACCAGCACATAGCCCTCCAGGTCAAGCTCCAACCATCTGCCCCTTCTAGCCAGCCCCACTTCCCAACATTACACAGTATTCATGGGTACATGGGGCTTTTGGGGACACACTAGATCCAAACCATAACAACATCATTTCTTTATCTGCAGCTTATCTTTTCATCCTCTTGAGAATCTTGTAGAAACTTTTTTTTTAACTTTTAAAGAAGATTGGTTTGTCAGCTTTTCTTTTTTGAAGTCTAATAACCTCCTGCCTACTCAGATTGTAAAGAGCTTCTGTTTTATATTTTTCCCC
Organism: Ctenodactylus gundi; assembly: GCA_004027205.1. Classification (NCBI taxonomy): domain Eukaryota; kingdom Metazoa; phylum Chordata; class Mammalia; order Rodentia; family Ctenodactylidae; genus Ctenodactylus; species Ctenodactylus gundi. Next base: position 249,118 of record PVKB01002303.1, read on the forward strand.
TAGAGTCTTACGCTCTTCTGTTTTATATTTTATGTCTGTGATCCATTTTAAGTTAGCTTTTGAATAGGATAAGTTCTGATCTACTTTCTCTTCTTTGCTTATAGGTGCCTATTTCTGCACTGTTCATTTTTGTATAAATTTCTATTTATTTCTGTACTGTTTGTTGAAAAGCTATAGCTTCTCCAGTGCATTGCTTTTGAAGCTTTGTCAGTACTTGGCTGTATTTGTGTTGATCTGTTTCTGTGTTCACATTTTATTTCACTGATATATGTGTCTATACAACATCTTGATTATTATAGTTGTGTGGTAAGTCTTGAAATTGGCTAATGACACCTTATACTTTATTCCTTTTTTTCAAAGTTATTTTAGCTAATCTAAGTTATGCCTTTCCATATAAATTTTAGAATTATCTTCTCTGTAAAGAGAAATCTTCCTGCAGTTTTGGTAGGAATTTCAATATGCCTGTGTTTTTGAGTGAATTACCATCTTAACTATATTGAGTCTTACATTCCGTGAACATGTTCCATCTCTTCATTTATTCAGGCTTTGTTTGATTTCTCTCAGTGGTGTTCTGTTGTTTTCAGAATCACAAAACTCATAACTCATTTGTAACTCTTAAACATTGTTTCCAGTTTATTTTAGTGGCTATTTCCCACTTCTCTGTTCTCTATTTTCCTGATATTTTTTTCTTTGTTCCTTCTTTTGTTGTTGAGCCCATGCACTGAATTTTTTTTTTTTGAGACTTATTTTTGGAGCAGTTTTATGTTTATAAAAAAAATGAGAAGGCGGTTGTGTTATGTTTCTTGTGACCCGCACTTGTGTCGCCTCTGGTATCATCTTCGCTCCCTGGGGTGAAACATTTATTAAATGTGAGCCTGCATTCATACAGTCACCCAGTCTGTAGCTCACAGTTGGGTTCACTCTTGGTATGATGGTTTTTGCAGCTTTTGACAGATAAATATGATGTGTGTCCACCATTGTAATAAATGTTTTTACTGCCTTAAAGATCCTCTGTGTGTTGCCCATTCTTACCCAACCCCTGGCAACTGCTCATCTTATTACTGCTTTCATAGCCTGCATTTTCCAGAATGTGTATTTCTAGATCACATTTAGTACACAGCCTTTCAGGCTAACCTTCTTCACTAATAAGCATTTAAGTTTCCTACATGTCTTCTCATGATTTGATAGTGATTTAGTCTTGGTGCTGTCTACATAGACTAGGGATTATTCATATGTACATCTAGTAAAGTGTAGGTTAACTTTCAAGTTCTAAAATTTATGAGTAAGTTTGATGGAAACATCTGCGTGGAGGTTTTTAGGTAAACGTGTTTTCAGTTAACTTAAGTAAATAGCAAAGAATGAGATTGCGGTATCATTTGTAAAGAGTAAGTCTAATTTTGAAAGAAACTGTTAAATTGTCTTCCAGAGTAGTTGTACTTATTTGCTTTCCCCCCTGCAATGGGTGAGAGTCCTGTTATTTCATATCCTGGTTGTCACTTGGAATTGTCAGTGTTTCAGTTTTTGTAGTTATAATAGGTGTGTAGGGGGTCTCTTTCATTTATTTGTGTTTTCTTAATGACATACAGCATAGAATAATTTTTCAAATGCTTATGTTTGCCATCACTGTATCTTCTTTGGTGGATGGCTGAAGGTTAACTTTCATCAGATTTTATCTTAATTGTTCCTTGTATTGTCTTTTATTACCCGTGTCTTTGCAAATAGGTTTTTCCATACTCTGGCATTAATTTTTATTTTTATAGCAGCCTTTTTTTACAGAGTAAAATTTAATTCAAGTGAAGTTAAACTTACCAGTTTTTTTAAATGTGTCTTTGATGTCCTGTAATAAACATTATTAATACAAGTACATCCTTTTCTCCTATGTCATGTCAAGGAGTTTTAGAATTTTTTTTATTTAGGTTTATGATACATTTTGAGGTAATTCTTAAGAAGAGAGTGAGATTAGTGTATGAATTCTATTTTTTCTCTATGTTGATACCTGGTTGTTCAGCACCATTTGTTAAGAAGCGCCTTTGCTCTATTGGATTATCTTTCTTTGTCAGAGGTCAGTTGATGTTTCTCTGGCTGTCTTTCTGGACTCTCCTCTCTGCCCCACGAATCTCTTTGTCTGCTCTTTCAGTGGTACCTCACTGTTAATACTTTTGTGTTTGTGTTTATTTTGAAGTTGGGTAGTATCAGTCCTTCAGCTTTGTTTTTCAGTGTTGTTCAACTGAGTTTTATATCTTTATTATTAACATGCTCGGTTCTGAAATATATTTCTTTATCGAAAATTTTTATCCAAAATTTTCTGATTTTTAGTACATCTGTAATTTTTTGCTGAAACATTTTTATGATTACCTTATCTTAGATAATTCCAGTATTGTCATGTTGCCTGAATGAATTTGTTTTTTCTCTTTGAAATCATATTATTTTCTTTATGATGAGTAACATTTTATTGAAATTTGGATATATTGGGTATTATATTGTAAGACTGAGTCACACATAAATTTTTTGTACCTTATAAAGGTGTCAAGAAGGCTAGCCTCTGCTCAGCCTTTGAGAGTACAGGTGGTGATGGTGTGGTAGTTTTTTCTGTGCTGTTTGATGTAAATTTTTCTGTCTTGCTAGGCTTCCTTTTTTCTGTGACTTTCAGTTTTGCCTTTTCAACTGAAAATTGACAGTTTTAAGCCTGATCCTTTTTAACTTCTTGTATTCGTAAGTAAAGAAAAGGTATTATTGACGTTTCAAACAGTGCTTTTTACTATGTACTGCACTTAATTTTACTTTTGTGTATTTGTCCTCACTCACAGGTGAAGATTTTGCTGAAATACACCAGAATCAACATGCTTACAGCTCTTCTTCGGAGCATTCTAGAGGATACCACAGCAGGGAGTTCACAAGAGGTTTTTCCAGAGGTAGACACACTGGACCTAGTCACAGCAGGCCTGCGACCCAGCAGTTTTACAACCCAGAGCACATGATATCCCAGGAGTCTCTTGCGTTTCCACCACAGAGACAAGATCATCCTCTTATGCCGCAGTATCCCTTTCCCCCTCCAGTGTTCGAGATGCATAACTTTTCACTGCCCCCGCCCCCACCCCCACCCCCACCGCCGCCCCCACCCCCACCCCATCCCTCATCTGTCACCATGGGTTGGGCTGCACCTGCCATGGCCCCTCCCCTCGTGCTTAACCTACCCTACTCCCTGCCGCCACCCCCACCTCCCCCACCACTGCCTCCACCACCACCTCCTGGAGACAGCAGTGCTTCTCATTTTGGGCCTTACTATTAGGCACATGCAGGTCTCAGCAGAAAAAAGGATTTTTCACAGTATACATTGAGAATTGCTTTTTTGTTGTTTCAGGAAAAGTAATTACGGAGTTAGATTTAAAAAAAACACTGTAAAATATTAAATGATTCTAGTTATTGATATATATGGTTATATATTTGTATTTGTGAAATTGTATTCATATGAAAAATTCAGCTGAAGTTTTAGATAAATACAGTGATATAATATTTAGTTAAAACTTTGTATCTTGTGCTCTATATACTCCCACACGTGAACAGTATATATATATGTGTGTGTGTATATGTATATATATATACATATATATATATAAATATATATACACACATATCTACTGTTGAATATATATGTAGTAATAGATAGGGTGTAAGTTTCATCATGGATTAAAATATACTGAACATTGGGTTAGTTTACATAATCTGAAAATAGGATGTTGGAAGTACTATTAAGAGTCTTTAAAATAAACTATTTTTGTAAACTTACACTGTGAGAATTTGTTTTGATTATAAATGCAATTTAGTAGTGATTATGTAATAATCCTTTTTTTAAGCGAGTGAAGGGTATATAGAAAAGCCTTGTATATTGGTAGAAGCTCTGATCATGAAGTGAGTGTTTATGAATTGTACACAGACAAATTTTACTTCTCAGTGCAGAGTTCTGAACTTAGGCATAATTCAGAAAATTTTACCATTTAATGACTTTCATATTAAGATGGATTTAAGGAGCATTGTCTTCCACATATCTTTGCTATATTCTTATATGCTTGGTACAGGTTAGTTGCTTGATGTTTATTGAATAACTGTTTACATTTTTTCTCATTTTTATCAGCATATGCAATACACAGTGATTAGACTGAGCAGTGACTGATATTTTATGTGTGAGCTGTTTGTCACTTAACAAATGAAGAGCCTAACTAAAAAGCCCTAACAGGTTCTGTTACTTAACTAAGGTCACCTGCCTTTTGAGATGGTAAGGAGTTGAATTTTGGCTTCTTTTCTTTTCTCAGATTAGCACTTTTAATTAAATTGGTGACTTCCTCTCTGATTTTTTTTAACACGTTTAAAAATAATATTAAATGTTTGTATGGCACATAAAAGTGATCAGGAAACTATAGGTCACAGTCTGGTGGACTCTGGATTGCAGTGATGTGTCCACCATGCCCCTCTCTGGACCTTGGGGCTGTGGGGGTGGGATCTGGAGTGTTCTTAGCACACTGGTGAAGAACCTTTGCTTTGATAATAAGCCTTAATTTTTGGCATGCATTATGTATTCTTTAATGTTTTCACAAATTCTCTTTGGGCAATACCTTCATTTACTTCATAGCATAACATTACCCCTTTTTGGTTAGTAGAATTAAATGAGATTAAACCTCAAAACACTGGAAACCTAAGTCCTTTTTTACAAGAATAAAAGATCGAAGTCATCAAGTGGTTATAGTCACCATGGCATTTAAAAAATATTCCAATCTGTATTTCCAGTGCTGGCTACCTGACAGGATATTTAATATCCAAAAAAATAAAGCATTGAATTACACCATTAGATCTCTGCTTTCTCTCTCGGTTCTTTACTTTGCTGGTACCTTTATTGCTTAGAACCAGTTTGTCTTCCTCCCTAAGCTTAATTCAGGGCTTTGGAAACTTTGAGGTACCTAGAAATCACCTGAATAGTTTGCTAAAAATGAACATCTTGGACTTTATTTCCAGATTGGAATTCAGTACATAACAGCTAGCTCAGATGATTAATTTCAGGACTCTTTTCTAGTTTGCAAATATTTTAGGGTGATTATATTACATTATTTTGTATGTTCACTCCAGAATTTCATTTAATTTTATGTGAGTAACAGTGGAGATGTGGAGATTTGTAGGAAGGAAGAGAACAAACCATAGGTGTAAAAGTAATATCTTTAGCATCTCACTTAGTGTAATCTGTCTCGGAGGTGCCTTTGTCAGCTACATTCGCCCTGAGAGTTTCAGAAGAACACAGTCAGTATGGTCTTCATGTGTTCCTTCCAGAGCTCATGAAACTTAGTTACCAGTATTAAGGTGAGGACGAGGATCTTTGGGAATGCTGTTGCATCATCAGGGTTTCCCTTTCACCTTGGATCAGTGCCTTATAAAAGGGCTGGAGGAAGCTGGCTTAAGTTTCTGACTCCTCGTTCCCCTCACTATGTGAGGACCCAGTCAGTGTCCTCCCCTCAAAAGGATGCAGCCATGAGAACCAACTTAAAAGCAAAGGACACCACACGCCAAGTGGGCTGACAACTTCCTGTTGGGAAAGAACTGTGAGATATAAAGTTTATCTTTTTTAAGTTACCCAGTCTGTGGGTTTTGTGGTAGTAGCATACAGCCTAAGACACCAATTGAAGAGAACATGTAACCTTCGTCATCCCCACGTTAATCTTATAATGCTGCTTTTAAAATCACATGGCCCTATGTCTTTAAAGTCTTCAGTGATACAAAAATACTTAAGTTCTGTTTTCACAGTTTCTCACATCAAATAGAAAACATGATTACATGACTTCTATATAAAATTATTTTTGCATGTCTGTAGTTGCAAGGTGATAGAATTAAAATTGCTGCCTAAGCTAAAGCATTTTTATTATCCTAAGATGAATCAATTTCTCTTTTTCTCTAAGAAAAAGGCTAGATCCCTAGTAACTGTATGACTTGTGTACCACTTAGAAGTAGATGTAAGAACTGTGTGGAGACTGGGATTAGAATGCAGATGTTGAGCTTAATACAGAGCATGCCTTACTCCATTTTGTGTTGCTATGACAGCACTCTGCTATACAGAGTAATGTGTAAATCCCTGGCTCATAGTTCTGCAGGTTGGGAAATCCAGTGTCAAGGTGGTGGTGCTTGTTAAGGGCCTTCTTGCAACATTATTCCATAACACAACAGGGGACCCTTGTGATAATGACATCAACCTCACTTAACGGTGGTGGTGTCCTCCTGGTCTCATCACTGCTTAGAGACACTGCCTCTTAGTACTGTTACAGCAAAATTAAGTTCCAGCATGTACTGTGGAGGGAACAGATACTTCAAGCATAAAAGGACATTGTGAAAAAGCAGCATGTTGTGTAGTTAAGTTGGGTGCAGTTAAATACCAAAATGCATCCATGCTTCGATTGTAGTGAAATAATGAGCAATAGACCCTACATTATAGGGTAAATAATAAGCCATGATGCAGAAGTCTCAGCATGTTTTGAAATAAGGAATATGGTGTGCTCTCATGCTCCTCTCCTCCACTCTACCCCACCCACGTGGTGGTGTGTCACTTCTACCCCACATCCCACTCCTTTAGGGTCTGCCTTTTTTTTTTTTTAAAGATTGTGAACAGCAAATACATCTTTTAAAAATCAAGGCTATTGGATGAGTAAGAAATGGGTAGAACCCAAGTTCTAGTTTATTATAGTTTCAAGATATTTAATAAACCTGAAGAGGCATTATTTAAAATCACCAGGTACTAAAAACCTTAAAAATTTTAAGAACAAGGATTTTCTTAAAATAGCCATACATTTTTAAGGAGACCGAATTTCATTTATTTGTATTTTAAGAGTGTTGGCTGGCATTTGGATTCAATTTATAAATTTACAAAACAAATTTTAAGAAAATGCTTAATTAATTTCAGTGTTTTGTTTTTTTAACAGAACTTCCCTACTATTGAATTGTTTCTGTTACAGAGAAGGTGATCTCTCTCTGGATGACTTCAGGCAGAGCAAGTATCGCATAGGTCTTTGTTCTTTGACTTAGTCTGATCTTAAATATATGTGAATATAAGTTAGGATATGAATGATGGCATTCTTACATGGATATGGGTTATATGCAACTATGTTCTGTAAAGCCAAGGAAACATTTACCTATACTGTGGCTGAAAGTAAAATGAGGAATATCTGAATATCTCAATATAATGTATCAGACCAAAAAAAGTGTTTGTTTGAAGCTAATAGTGGTTGCAACATTATGTCTTTTTTTTTTTAATTTATGTAGTAGGTTCCAACATTGTTAGTGAATTAGACAGGTGTGTACAATTAGTTACTTAGTGTCCTGGAAACAAAGTACAAGCTTGTGTATCAAATGATAAAACATTCAATGAAAATATTCAGGGAACAAAAATATTGAATATTCTGCACATTCAGTAACCATGTGGTTACGTTCATCTGTGTCTGTATGTATATTTGAAGGCTAATAGAAAAAGCCTGATTGTCCCCTCTGTTTTGGTTGTTTAATTACCTTTCAGTCAGGGTTCATGAAATGGGAATAAACTACATTGCAGTACCTGGTAGTTAGTCATATTAGTCCACCACCCAAACAGAATAAATTGACTTTTTTTCATGTGGTAAAATCTTTTCATTTATATTGGAGACAGATGGGCCAGTAATTATACTTAATAAGAGGTATGACCCATGTGGAATAGAACACAAGGGAGTAAAATCTATTAGCATGGAATCTCTATTAAAATGGAATAAACAGATGTGATCTGCAATGTATTGTCGGTAAAGGTGAATACCATGACCTCAATACCAATAGCCAGGACAGTGTGCAAAACCTGTCATTGTACCTCTTTAAACCTCTTGACATCCAGGAGGGCCTGAACACATTTGTCCTGTTTCCCCCTTCCACAACTCTTGCAAATACCCGTTTGATTATGTATCACACAGTGTTTTACCACAGGCATGATGTGGCACCATCAGGCTCAATGATCAGTGCTGAGTTATTCAAAGCAGATGATTAATTTTAACACTTTAGTTTTGACTAATTGCTGGTATATTGTTGGTGACAATAAGAATTCAGATAAATGCTGTGTAGCCAGATTATTACCAGAAAAGTAAAGGGAGAAGAACAGCTGTGAACCAGGTACAGTGGAGCACGCCTGCAATACTGGCACCAGGGGAGGCAGAGAGGGTCACAGGGTCAAGCCCTGCCCCTGCCTCAGTGATTTAGCAGTTTGACAAACTTTAGTAGTTTCTCAAAAAGGAGTGGCGGGATATAGGTCAATGTGAAGGCCCTGGGTTCATTCCCTAGTATGGGTGAAAGAAAAGTGTAGCCATTATTTTTCTTAATGCATACTAACACTCCGTGTCATGCTAAATTGCCTACAAGACATCCAGTTTTTATGGCTCAATCTAATGTATAAACTATGTGATATGTTACTTTCCACATTTACTTTTCTTCATGGAACAATGTCGCTGTACAGCACACAGTTTGGGAATGCCATCAGAGGCTAATTGATAGCAATCATGACTAAGCAGACAGTGATTCAGTCACAGACAGAAGAAATGGTGTGTCTTTTGTATTAGGAAACTGCAGATTTTTGTAGGTTTTTGTTTGCTTTTTTTTTTTTTTTTTTTTTTCTAGTGTATGCTTTCTGGTCCTTATCTAAAGTTTTTGCTTCCCAGTGTCTTAAGAGCCCACTGAAAATATGTGACATATGCTTTTTCTGTAAGAGAATTTCTATGGTGTTGATCTTGTTTTCAATAATATCTAAACAGAAAAAGAACAGCTGGATGTAGCAAGAGACTTCCTATCAGGATTATCCCCTGTTGGAGCAGGTATATGTGTTTTTCAAATTTGACAATGTAAATTTTCTAAACGATAATTATGAAAACCCAAGAATGAATCCATTTGGAAAACACTGAGTTAAGAATTAAATTTTATTCTGTGGATATGTGTTTTCAGTTTCTTACAGAATTTTTATATCTGCAAGAATGTATCAGTAAAACTCTGAAAAAAACATCGACTTAAACCACACTGACTGGTTTGTAGAAAAAATTTCTGCAAGATTACAGCCAAAAAGAAAGGAAATATGTATTGGTCTTAGACATCTACAGATTATCTAGTATGTATATGGAACTTAATTCAATTTATACTATAACTGGGAAATCATTTTTATAGTAAAGGCTCTAACTTCAGTTTAGTAAATGTAGGTGTCTTCATTTTATAAAACTATTTTGAAGCATGTGATAATGAAATTCGAGCAAGTTTACAAAGTGTAAGGATATTTAAAAAATCAAAAAGAAAGGAAAGAAAGAAAGAGAAAGAAAAGGAAAGGGCTCTAGTAGAATACAGAAAAATTATTCAAAAAGGTTTCAGAAGAAAAATGAAGGCAAGGCCAGAATAAAACCATTGTGGGCTAACAGGCTGTGGTGTCTGTCCATTTCAGGACCTAGCTAGTTTGTTAGGGAAAGAGGGAAATAGAATTGCCCTTACCAAAACGTGGACTCAATCATGATACTCGATGCTTTGTTACTATACAAAGATTCTAGACAAAGCACGCATCCTGATACTTGTAGCTACTCTAGTCTAGAAAAAAAAAAAAAATTTGGTCTTTCCCATTGTGGGCAAGTAGCAGTTTGTGTTCACTGCAAAATCCTCCATTAGAAGTTGAGTTTCTGTCTGCATTTGCAACATGATACAAGACTAAACTAATTCTCATAAAATGCTATTCTTTCGTTGTTAGAGTATTCATGTTGTTAGGATTAATTGCTTATAACTGATCCTCCCATATAGAGTGTCATCTTGAGGGTTGGCACTGTTTGCTCACATCTGTTCCACTCTCAGCACACAGCATGCTTGAGAGGCAGCCTTTGAAGCCCTGGTTCCAGATCCGATTCGCTGATGCATTCATCACCCCCGAGGTTCTCCTTTTTGTTTCTAAGTATACTGGTTTATGTGTGCTGATTCCAGATTCAGAGGGACGATTTTTTTTTTAATGATTTGGAAGTACTTCTCGGGTATCAAAAACCTATTTCAGCACAGAAATCCTGGTCGGTAGTTTCTAAAAAATGGTTCAAGAAGACCAATGCTAAATGGATCCAGGGTTTTTTTTGTTTGTTTGTTTCCGTTGGAATTTTTGAAAATTAATTTTTTAACTGATACCTAAAAATTGTATGTACTGTGGGTTACGATGAGATACTTCAATATATGTATACCGTCCCAGTCAGCTTTTCCATTGCTAACACAAGATGCTTGACATTTGCAGCTTAAAGGAGAGCTTTATTTTGGTTCAGAGTTTCAGAGGTTCTGGTCTGTGGTTGGCCGGCTCCAGGCCAGGAACATAGTGCCAGGAAATCCTGCTGAGCAAAGCTGTTGTCTTCATGGCCGCCAGGAGGCAGAGCACGAAGGAGAGCCATGGAGAGGAAGGGACCCAGGACCAGTATAGAGTCCCCAAGGCCACGTTCCCTGGATCTTCCCATATATACCCAGAAATCAATTTTACTAATCCTTTAGGCATCTGTTAGGCCAATCAAGTAGGCAAACGAGCTTTACTGTCACATAAATGTTTAGAAGTTTAAACATACTACCCTTTCTTGACAGTAAAAGCATATGAAATCTTTTTTTCTAGATATATGAAATACACAGTCCAGTATCTGTGCCGATAGTTAGCCTTCTGTGCAATGATAGCACGTCGCAGCCTCGTGCTCTTACAACTCAGTACACGTGCTCAGACTCCACTCCCCCGGCCCTGCTCTCTCCAGCTTCAGGGATCACCGTTTTATTGTCAACCTCTATGAGATCAACTGTTTTATACCGCACAAGTAAGTGAGATCACGGAATACTTGTCTTTCTGTGTCTGTCACATTTCAGTTAACATAATGACCTTCAGGAACTGGTTTTGAGAGGCTCCTACCAGTTCTTGATTTGGAAATCTTAACATTTTAGAGCGGCAAAGTTAATGATTATTTTTTCCTCAGAATAATAAAGCGAGACTTCAAATGTATGAAATATGACTACAAAACTCTATTAAGGATGATAAACTTACTGCATGGTTTAGGGATTGATGTTTCCTGCTGATCTCCTGTTAAGACTGTATTCCTACTGTTTCTCTCTGTACAGACACCATTCAGTGTACTGCCTTTATACACTGCAAGGAATAATGGATGATCTAGTACATGTAAGGTTTCCAGGGAGTTCAAAAGGAAAAAGAAGAGAAGATTTGGTATTCTAAGAGATGCTTGTTTCTCCTATTAGATTTTCTGTACTTTGTAAATAGCCTCTGGATGAAGAAGCACTACAAACCAAGTGCTACATTTACGTGTAAACTATAAAAGAAAAATATCAAAGCACCTAACTGCATATCTTGGACAAACTCTTAGGGAAATATGGGTAATTTGCTGTTAATCTTTCTTTAATTGAACCAGTCTAGTGAAACTGGGTGTAGAGTGCCATTGAAACTTCATCTACTCACTTGTTCAGTGAACAGTTGTCTTATGTTTATTATTTTTGTTTGTTTGTTTGTTTGATGGTAAGGGTGTATTCATCAAGTTCAGTAGTAGAAAATACACAAGGTCAGCGGATGCTGTCATGCCAGTGTGAGGTTCGTACAGGCTATGGTGGGAACAGAGTAAGAGAGGTCAGTTCTACTCTAGGTAAAGATGGGGGAAAAAAACAGGCCAATAAATCACAAAGAACATGATCCTGGGACTGAGTTGTAGAAAAGAGATAAATTTGAGGCAAGCTGTTAAGCTGTTAAAACTCTTAAGTTTTGAAACCACCAAACAAGAGATGGGGTGGAGGAAACAGTCTCTGAAGCCAGAAAGGAACTGGAAGCAGAGAGCTCTGGGGATCTCACCGCAGAGTCTGTGTTTCATTCTGAAATGAATGACCTACTAATGTGTTTTGTTTCACACTTTAGAAATATCATTCCCCTGGAGAACAAATTGGAAGAGCAAAAATGGAGCAAGGGAGATGAAGAAATTAGGGATAAAAACAGTATGGGAAATTGATGGTGGGGATTTACTGGTGACTAAGAGATGACGGTTTGGGGAACATGAACTGAGAGGATGTACGGTGCTTTCTGGAGAGTAGGGCAGGAGGCGAGCTGTACAAAATGGCCCTCAGGCTTATACTTTGAACAGAATGGGTGTTAGTTCATGAAAAAAAGGAAATATTTTGTGCACTTACTATCTTCACAGTACTTTGGTGGGGTAGAGGATACTGCCATCATTTTAGAAGTGTTAATGGGGACTAGTGTCTTACAGCTGGTAATTGATAAAATGGTATTGAACACAAAACTGTCTGATTCTGAGATCTGACAGGGAAAAAAGCCAGTGTTGTGGAGCACGCCTCTAATCCCAGCGCTGTGGGAGGCTAAGCAGTAGGATCAAGAGTTTGAGCTCAGCCTGGGCTCAGTTTAGTTTAGTGAGATCCTGTATCAAAATAAAAGAAAGAAATTAAAAGGGCTGGGAATGTAGCTCACTGAGAAGGCCATCGGTACAATTACCACTACTGGGAAAAAAGAAAAATAGAAACTGTCAGATACTGATCTACTAAAGGAAGTGTTAATGCTCAGAAATTTTTACTAAAAATTTATCAGCATGTTTAATTAAATGCCCACATATGCTTTCATATAGGGCACACACTAAAAAAAAAAAATCAAGGTGAACTAAGTGATATAATTTTCTATTTATCCTCATAATTGTTTATTATTTTATCTCAAGACTCTATAATAAGGATCTCATGATAGCAGTTTCATAATTAATTCAGTGGCATAGCCCAGCAGTTAGAGCACTTGCCTCGCAAGCACAAAGGTCTGAGTTCAGTTCCCCAGCACCACATAAGCTAGGTGTGGCGGTACGTGCCTGCAATCCCAGCCATCAGGAGACTGAGGCAAGATGACGTCAGTGAGTTCTAAGCCAGTACAGGGTACATGGTGACTTCGTGACCAGCCTGGACCACCGAGTAAAACCCTGCCTCAAAACACAAGCAACAATAACAAAATAATAGTTACCTGCATATTTCCAAGAGTTTCATTCATGCATACTCCACTGGGCCCCAGCCTCATCGCATTCTACTACATACTAAAGGAATTACTTGGAAACATTGTTTTCAAAATTAGTTATAACTTAAATCTTTCCAAAATTTTATTTAATGTAGGAACAAATTGTAGATTTTTAAAAAATTAATATACTGGGTATTATCCAATTCCAGTATCATCAAATATTGATAAAGGTATATCTGGTGACATTGTGACTTTTAGCGATTTATTTTGAATATTTTCAGCAACAGCTTAGGCTTCTGATATCTACTGAGCTGAATGCATCTATCGCATCATAAATTTTTTTCTATTTTGGAGTAAGCATTTTGCTTTAAGAAGCAATCTGGTGGTGTGTTGGTATTAATTCATGTGATCGTTCAGCATTTGTAGCTTTTTGTTTTCTTTCAGTATCGATTAAAAATAGGTCTACAAAAAATCAGTAGGGAAAAGTTATATAAAATACCTGCAGAGTTTTTTATTTTATTTACATATACTTAAAAATGTACAACTGGTGGTGTTTTAAATGAGTGAATATTCCATTCTACTAGTAACTGGTAGTGTTTTAAATAAAAGTGAGTTCCATCCTACTAGTGGCTAGTGAGCTTGATTATTATTTTTCTTATTTGCAGGTTTCGTCTATTTAATCATTTAAATGAAGACATAATATGCAAGATGTGTCTGCAAATTTACCAAATATATACATACATGTATAATATAAATATATATGAGCAATAAAATTTGCAGATTAAAAGAACATATGTACACACACACGTATATAAGCTGGGTGTGGTGGTCCATGCCTGTAATCTCAGCACCCAGCACTTGGAATGCTGAGGCAAGAAGATTGCAATTAAATTTGAGGCCACTGTGAGCTACATTGTGAGTTCAGAACCAGCATGGACTATAGAGCGAAGTCGTCCAAATAACCTCTAAAAATGCTAGCAAAATTAAGTAGAAAACTATTTTTAGTGCATTAAATTGGGGAAAAAAACAGGTGAAAAGAAATATGATTAACATGCCATTCTAGGCAAAAGCTATAAAAAGTTGTTCTAGACTACTAACAGTGTACTTCCTGGATGCCAGCTCTCATATTTTGGTCCTGGTAATTTAGCTTTCTGAAATTCATTATATTAGGAAGAAAATCTTAGCAAATGTTAATACAGTTAAAATAACCATAATTCAGTGTATTCAGAGATGAGAATGTTATCAATAATTCTATACTAATAAATTTAGATATTTAAATGAAATAGTCAAATTTCCAGGAAGATCACCATAAAATGAACATCAGAAGAAATATAATACCAGCTAAGTCCTTCAATTATTAGATAGAAATTATGTAAGGAGAAAAACACTTCCACAGAGAATATAACAGGTGTAGAGAGCTTACCAGTGAATTCTACAAAGATTTTAAAAATAAGTACTCAATTTTATGCACACTTTTCCAGGAAATGGAAAAAGAAGAAGCAATATCCCTTATTTATGAAGGCAACAGAAGTATGTCAGAATCGCAGGAACACTGTAACAGTGAAAAGCTACAGGCCAATTTCAACAGATATAAAAGCATTACAAAGAGTATTAATGTGAACCCAGAAAATGTTAAAGTAAATAAATAAATAACACAAGGCTGCCAAGGAAGAATTATTTCAGGAAGAAAAGGTCGGTTTACTGTGTGAATTATTCCACCAGTTCTCCTGTCTTCCCACCTATCTCATCATTTTTCTTTTACTAGAAAATTATTATTACCTCGTTCCTTCTTCTTTTTCATCTACTAGCCAACTTTACCAGGTGCTGCCTTGTTTCTCTTCTCTTTTGAGAACAAAGAAAACTTTCCTTAACAATATTTATAAGCCCAGTGTCCAATTCTTCTGCCATTTTCTTTTTAGTTTATTGTAATTAGGCTTTTACCCCCACTAATTAGTAGAAATTGCTCTTGTCATTATCATCAGTGACTTAAAACACAAACTATGATACTCTGTTTCCATTATACTTAACTTTTTGTGTGATCAATAGTTTTCTAACCCCCGGAAATTTTTTTGACCTATCTTCCAGAATATAAAGCTCTTGATTTTTCTTTAATTTTGCAAATATTCCCAGATACACCACTATTGCACAATTGCAAGAGCTACCGATTAGGCAGGTGGCACCCTTGGGGGCTATGTAGGAAGATGGCCTACTTCTTGGGCTGCTTCTGGTGCATTCTCTTTTAATGTGGGAGTGCTTCCTGGCTCTGTGATTGGTCCACTATGGAGCTCTGGGCTTGGCTTGTTTCTGTTTTATATGAATCTGTCTTTTAGACTTCATTCAAACTCAGAAATCCATTGACTGCCTGACCTCTTTACTTAAATGAATAGTAAATCTCTTAATACCCAAAATAGAATCAAATTCATTTAACTCAAACATGCTTCAGGGATGTTTCTGCTCTCTTGAATGATAATTATTTCATCTTTCCACTTTCTCAAGCCTCACAAACCTGCTTCAGAATAATAGAGACTGCATATTTCCCACATGTGAAGATAGGAAGGGAATCACACAGGTTAGATAGAGAACTAACCTTTCTGGTATCCTAGAGGTAGCTCTCTGAATATTCACATTTCTACTAAGTTGACTATCACCAAAGAAATTTATCATTTATTTACCTCCTCTTCCTAAATATGTACTCCTTTCTCATTTTTACAGATATTCACCTCTTTGTTTAACATCAAATCAATTTTTCATCTTTATATGGAGAAGAATACATTTCACACCTGTCACTTTGGAAAAATAATAAAGAGTAGGTGTATAACACCTGGAATCATATACAGAAATTTGTTTGAAAGATTTTTGTCAGGTACACTTGGATAAGAAGTTTTCTGAGAAGCTTTCCAAAAGTTAATCTGGGGTTTAACTTTTTAATTTTTTTTTCTTTCTTGGAGTTTGAATATGTGAAAAGGAGTACATTTCATAGTCATTGTGGAGAGAAAAGCCAACCTAAGCAACTTCAGAGTTTTTATGTAGGCCTCTAGTCTATTTTTCTAAATAGGAACAATTCCCAAAAGATTATGGTTCTTGATTCCTGAGAATACAAATATAAGTATGTCAGAATGTGGCTACAGCTCATCAGCTGTGGGTTTCAAAACCCCTACAGAGTTTAACTGGATAGAAACAAAAATAGAAAACTCAGACACAAAAAGACAGGTTGCAGTCTATCTTTAATTCCTTTCCACCACCGTCAGTAAGTAGAAATGCACTGACACAGGCACACATCACTTTTATTTAGCCTCTGATTTCCAGAGCAGTGAGAGAGGAAACCACACTCTTTTGCCACGTGAGTCACCTCTAATGACAAGATGGTGGTCTTTGCAAGCTGATGGTAGGTTTAGCAACCTATACGAGGAATCTTACGTAAATCACTAATAAGCTCTATGTCTGCATATGTATACTGCAGCAAATAAAGGCAAAAGTAACATGGACTACATCTGTGGATTTTAAACACCTAGTCTATTTCTTTAAGTTTATGTTTTCATTTCATCTGGTACCCAGTCAGACATATGTAATTGCTCATGGCAGTCGTAACCTAGTCCTATTTATAAACCTCTCAGACATTCAGATGGAGGTGACAGTAACTTTTAAACACAAGATGACCCAAAGGTCATATATATATATATATATATATATATATATATATATATATATATATATATATATATATATATTTAAAGGTGATATAAAAACTTCTTTGCTCAGGATGAATTTGTCGTAGTATTTGAAGTTGAATTAATGCTATGAGAAAAATTATACAAGAACTAAGGGATGAGGTATTCCCAAAAAGACATAGGAAAAAATAACAAAAGAAAATTAACACAGTTTTTGGACACCCTGTGTACGCAGAGTGTGAAGCGATTATAAGATATGCCTTTCTGGGTAAAATGTCAGGTTGTAGCTGTTTGCGGAGGCGCGCCCTTCCCAGTAGTAGAGGTCAGAGCAGTAGGTCGACTTGCACTTTCTCTAGGCCCTGCAAGCCTCTGGCGTCGTGTGTCCCATTCTTGTATGTTACTTTATTCACTAACTTATAGAAAAATACTTAAACAATTGTTGGCTTTCTGAGAAGGAATTTTTTTTTTTTCTTCTTAGATAAATTGAATGGTTTAGACACTAAAAAAGTCTTAAGTAATTCAGAGCGTATACTTTTTCCTCTTTCCTCAAAAGTGAGTAAATAACAGTTTTAGGGCAATATTTCAGTATAGCCTAATCAGATTGTGTTAATTCTTAAATTATGAAATTAAGCACATTTTGAGGCAATTTCTGATACAAACTAAGACTTTCCTATATCATGAGCAGTGGAAAGTTAGGGGACAATGAAGAGAGAGAATTGAGTGTTCTTTTTTCCTTAAGAGAATGTTCTTGAGTTGTCTATGAAAGAATTTACTATGGTTGTATTCTCTCATTCCTTGTAAAATTAAATTTTTAATAACAAGAAAGTGGGAAGGAAAATGCCAAAACCTTATGCTACTGGAGATGTTTTAATGAAAGGCTTGTTTCTGCTCAAAAAAAAAAAAAAATGCTTCAGAATGTGAAAAGCACAGATGGAGTGTTATAAATAATTAATTGACAACATACACCAACTTCAGGAGAGAAAGGAGGAAATAAGGAGCTATCTCTTTCTCAGCTTAATTTCATTAATACACGCAAAAGAAAAGACTAACTCCTTTTCTTATGCGGAATTATCCTGAAGGGAGGGGGTTGCACAATGAATAGGAATGAGCATTTATCATTCGATTCTTCTGGACATCTGTGTCCTCCCCTGGCATAGGATGCCTGGCACATGATGCACTGTCAGTGAACAATCATTCAACAGTCATTCAATGAGAGGGCACATTGTTCCATTATCTGAATACCTCTTAAGAATAGTATCTCATTACAACACTTTAAGATCTTCCAAATTCTGTTTATCACTTGTATAAAGTGTAACGAAGAAAAGTATCAACGAAACAAGTCTTCTACCATTTTAGTGGTAATGACTTCTCTATTGACTAGTATGAAGGAAAATTCCAACTAAATGAAAAAAATATTAGTCCTCATAAATCTTTTTTTTTTTTTTTTTGAGACAGGGTCTCGCTCTGTGGTCCAGGCTGGTCCTGAATTCACTTCAGAGCCCAGGCTGTCCTTGGACTCAAGGCAATCCTCCTGTCTCAGCCTCCCGAGTGCTAGGATTACAGGCGTGAGCTACCACGCCCAGCTTATGTGTTGCTGAGGAATCTAACTCGGGTACTTAGCACTTGGCTTAGCACTTGCTCAAGCGCTTTAACCGCTGAGCCATTTCTCCAGCCCAAGTCATTGTAAATCTTTAACAATTATTGCCTTAAAATATGACTGACTTTTTCATGTGGAATTTAGTACTTCCACATTTGCGTAGCACTGTATTAGGAAGTGATGAAAGATTTTCATAACTGACATTGGAGAAATAAAGATACTTTGCAAGTGACAACTATCAAATTAGAATGTTTCAAAAAAGACAAAAGTAAGCCATTTGCTTAGATATTGGAAACTTAAAAATATACTGTATGCCATTATTTAGATGTATTCAACCATGCCTTCTTTCCTCCATGTCCCTGTCTCTTCAATTTCCCCACAGTCTCCCTTTGCCTCTTAGCAGTTGCAATTAAAATGTTTAAGTAGAATGGCTGAAGATATCAAAAGCAAGGACCAAATTCCTAAGTGCCGATACTGTGACTTCTTAGAAAGTCTAAAATGGGTCATTTCCTACAGACCTATGCTAATTATGATATATTTTGGGGAAAAATATTTTCTAGATGTTCTTCATGCTCAAGCAAGCTATTTAAATGTTTGAAATATACATGATAGTGCAATGCCACATGGGTAAGGGATATTAAAAATAGCATTTACCCTTAATATATCAATTCATATAGAGAAAACATTGTCAATGGGAGGAATAATGTTCCCAGAAAGATAAAACTTGATTCCTAGAAGGTGAAAAGTTCTTCCCTTTTTATGTTTATAGTACTACCTATCTATCTATCTGCCTGTCTGTCTATCTGTCTGTCTGTCAATCTATCTGTCTGTCTACATACATGTAGTTATAGATACAGTAATTATAGATGCAACATATTTAGAGTATACAATTCCTGATGGTGAAGAACTGGAACAGAAAAGCTAAAGAAGCTCTTGAGAGGGGCAATAATGGTTTTTAAAAGGGCTAAAAAATGCTATTGTATACCATGCTTTTAGTTTTTTAAGGATTTTTATCCTCTCCTGGGCTCAGGCTAATGGAACAAATTGTGGAGAACTAATAGCCCCATGGGAACCAATTTTTTTAAAAGGTTGAGCCTTTGCAGGACTTTCGGGTAAAAGCCTGTCTATTGAATGTGCCGAGATCCGATACTGAAGTGAGGTCGCTCTTTTTTGAATTGAAGTGTAGTCGTTCCTGCAAGACTATCTAAATCTAAAAGAGAAAGAGACAGCTGCCTCCTGCAGAGGAGACGGGCACAGAGAAGGCATGGTGTACCTGGGCTGATAAAGTGAAGGAACTGGCAGAGAGCCGCTGTGACTGAGCACAGGCTGGCCTTGGATGCACAGGGTTCTTTCTGCCTCGGAGCCCACTGATCTCTGCTTTTGCTTTTACCACCCCCCACACACAAAAAAAAATCTTATTTTACTTTACTCTTTTGAAGTACTAAGTAGGTATTTTGTTTTGTAGGGATGAAAATTAAAATCTAACTCAGTGTATTTGTTCTACAAAGAAAATATTTCCAATAGCACTTTGCAGCTTTATAAAAGAATATCTTCTAAAGTGTAGAGGCAACATAAGAGAGAATATTCATATTAATCAGTTTGATATTAAATAACACAGTTTTACTTAAAAATCACACCTACTGGGGTCAAACATGCTAAGTTTTAGCTTTAAATTATTCCCATTGCTTTCCTCCAACTTTTGCTGTGGGATCTAATTGTTGGTAACATTAAATAAGCATTTAAAACTCTACCTTGGACGTTGTTATAGGTGCTTGTTTGGTAGACTTCAGATGAGTCTCATGTCAGGCTCATCAGAATGTCGTTAGATTTAGATAAGAGCTGTTACTACCCCATTTACTCGATGGGTCACAAGTGTTAGCTCACACTCCCTAACTCAGCACAGCTCCACAGCCAGCTGATTGCACAGCTGAGCTCTGCACCCACCTCTGCTTCAACCCTGAATTCATGGCTGAAAACGTAACCTTTGCACCAACCACCCCTGAAGAATTTTCCAGTATGTAACAGTACATGTTAGTAACAACAACAGGGACTTTGCGAAGTAGTGATTAAACAAAGGAGTGGGTGCTCATGTCTTGGCATAGCTTTGTAAGAGTATAGCTGATAATGATATTGAGGATGAAGAACAATTTTCTGGAACCTAATAATAAAAATGTCAGCTGCTTTTTTGTTTCATTTTTTTGGAGACATATAATTTCCCAGTGTATGAAAAAGCACGGAAGAAATTTTTGAGTTGAAGATATAATTAAGCTAGTTTTTATCTTACACGCAAAGAGCTTTTCTATTCATTTATGCAGAATTGTCAAGAATTTCTTAAAACTTTACTGATCACTATTGAAATTGGAAAGACCAGTATTATGGTGTAAATACTTGCTTTGATATTATTCAGCAAGTGAAACATTTTATTCCCATTACATTGTAAATTATTTCTTAGTAACTTTCATTAAAACTCTGGCCAGTACATTACTGAGCTTGGAGTCTGATGAGAGTGCAGTTTCTTAAATTTAAATGTCTCCCTTTGCCACTCTAATACAGCTGAATAATATCAGAAATCAAAATACCAGTGTCTTTTTATGTCATTGTTTTGTAATACTTAATAAAACTAGGAGTAAAATAAATCATATGTGTGTGATAAACCTGAAAACAGACAAACTTTTTATGAACATATCTATGTCAATATCTTACTGATAGGTATATTCAATCTTTATTTACAAAACCCCACTTTTGTGGAATACTAAGTATGCCAGTTTTGGCATTAGTAGACATTAACACACCTTATGCTTATGTGTACATCTGTCCAAGGTGCCTTTGAAATTATTCAGTGTGCAGAATAGTTTGACAGATGTATTTACAGTCTCTGTAAACAAATACTTAAGAACTGTCAAATAAAAATGTCCAAATAAATATATAACAACTTAATCACAACTTGTGAATCAGTCAGAACAAAGGTTCATTTCTGCTTTTGTTCTAATAAGAGAGTTCACAAAGACTCAAGTGAGCTGAGATATCAACAAAAAGCACAGCGTATGAATTTCTCATGAATGGAGTCATTGTAAGTTGTAGAATTTTAGGATTAGATAATTTGTAATTTGTTGGTATTGAAGCAGTCAGATGGCTCATTTGCCTTCTGCTTGCTTCATCTATTGGAATTTAAGCAGAAACAATCAGAGAGAAGTTAGATCCTTTTTTCCCCCATCGATAGCGTTTCTTAAAATAGATGAGATAGAAGCTGAGTTTGTTTTTTGTTCTTTCCCCATTTTGTTACAATGTATATGTGATACATAATGTTTACACTGAACTTCAGTATTTTGCTCACATGTGTATTGCATTTGAAGTCATAGCCTGCAGCATGAAACAACCCTTCAAGAGTTACTTTCAAAAGAAATCTGAGAGTGCAATACTGTTACATCTTGCTATATCAGAAAAGGACAGATATATCAAACTTTCTCTAGAGCCAGGAAGGAAAACAGAAGATAATAAGGAACAAAAACAAGGTTGAGTAGGAAGAGTATTAATCTTTCTTTATGTCTTTATTCTATGTAAAGTTTTTCTATGAAATGCCTTCTTGAGTGTTGAATGTACAACTGACCTAATTTAGCAAAGGTTTAATTCCTTTTAAAAATGGAGCAGGGACGTTGACATCAGTAAGAGGACAGAAAAGGAAATCTCACTCTCTATCCTGTCATCCACAGAAAATTTAACTTACAACTGTCCAGACTGGAACATCACTCGAAAACAAACCTCGGGTGACTGCATGATAAGCAAAAGTGAATGAAATCTGACTTAGAAAGGCAAGGGGAGTGATTTCAGTCTGACCGCATTGCCCCTCTCCTTCCCTGAGTTGAAAAAACCCCAGATGGAAAGTATTTCTCCTGGCCCACAGTTCCAAAGAATCAATGAAAAAATTAGAAATACTAAAATATTTTTGGGAAAAAAATGAAGAAGAAATGTCAGAGCTAACGGGAAAAATGTTTTAAGAAGGAAGTTTTGTGGCGTTCTTTTTTTTTGCAATAAATAATTGCATCAAGAAAGAAGAAAGCTTTTAAATAAACAACCTAATATTATAATTAAGGAACTATGAGAAGAACAAAATCAGCTCAAAGTCTTACAGTTAATAGAAGAAAGGAAATAAAAAAGATCAGAGAATAAAATAGGGACTAGAAAAGCATTTGAAAAAATACAATGTAGGAACTTTTTTTTTTAAAGGAGTAAAAACTGACAAAGCTTTTGCTAGACTAAGAAAGTGTAATGATTCAAATAACTAGAGTGAGAATGAAATGGGAGTCATTACAACTGATCTACTACAGGAATACAAAAGCTTGTGAGAGTATACTATGAAGAATCACATCTCAGCAACTACATAACCTAGAAAAAATAGATAAATTCTTAGAATCGTTACTCTACAAAGACTAAATCAGTAGTAAATGAAAATCTGAACAAGATAATAACGGCCAAAGAGATGGAATCAGTATTGAAAAGCTTTCCATCAAAAAGCACAAGACCTGATGGCTTCATTTCTAAATTCAATCAGATGTTTGAAGAGCTCATACTACCAGTCATTCTTTGACTTCCGAAAAATTGAATGGGATAGAGTAACTCCCAACTCTTTTTATGAGTACAGCAATAATTATATACTAAAGCCAGACAAGGACATTTCAAGAAAAAAGTGATATGTGAATATTTTTAATGAACACAAAAATCTCTACAAAGTACTTATAAAACTGAAATCAACAGCACATTAAAAGGACCGTAAAACATGATTAAATAGAGTTGACCCCTGAAATGCAAAAATGGTTGAATATATGGAAGTAAAAAGGTGAATTATGACTTTAACAAAATAAAAGAAAAATCCATATGATCGTCTCACTGCTTGCAGAGAAAGCATTTGGCATAGTTTACTATACTTTCATGAGACAAAGTCTCACAAAGTTATATATAGGAAGAAAGTATCCTTGTATAATAAAAGACCAAAAGCTAGCATTATCCTCATTTTTTTAAGTGAAAGCTTTTCCTCTAAGATCTGTAACAAGACAAAGATGCCCACGCCTGTCAATTTTACTCAACATAGTGCAATCATATGTTATCTAATGACAGGGTTACATTCTGAGAAACGCATCACTGAGTTATTTTGTCATATTGTGAACATTGTGGGATGTACTTGCACAAATTAAGAATGACTACGTTATCACTAGGAAGTGTAATCTCATGTGCCAACATCATATAAGCACTCTGTCATTTGCTAAAATGAGGTCATGTGGTGCCTGACCATAGTGTAAGTCATTGCCAGAGTACAAGCAAGAAAAAGAAAAAGACGCCCAAATGCCCAAATCAAAAACGAAGAAATGAAGTGACCACTGGTTATCACATGAATATATTTTTTCACTAGAAATCTTTCAGAATTAATATGCAAATATTGTATAGTTGCAGGATGCAAAATAAAAAAAATCAGTAGCATTTGAGCTGGGCATGGAGGTGCATGTTAGTCATCTCAGCAATCTGGGAGGCTAAGGCAGGAGGAGTTCAGGCTTAAGACCATCCCAGGCAATTTAGCAAAACACTGTTTCAAAATAAATAAATGGGAATTAGAAGTATAGATCAGTGTGAGGCCCTTGGTTTAATCCTTAGGGCAGCAAAATTAATGTTATCATCGTCACAAAGTTATCTCTGTAATAATTTCTCTACAATAACAACAGATTGTCAAAAAAGAAACCCAGAAAACATTTTTATTCATAATAGCTACAGAAAATAATAAAATACTACTTGTTTAACCAAAGATTTTAAAGAACCATACACAAAAAAATATATAAAACAATAAAGAAACTGAAGAAAACACACAAGTGGAAGTACATTCGTGTTCATGAATTGGAGGAAACAGTTTTGTTAGAATATCCATACTACCTCAAATGAGCTACAGATTTAATCCAACTCTATCAAAGTCCTAACAAAATTTTCCATAGAAATAGAAGTATAAAATCCATATAAAATAATAAAAATTCTAAAAGCTGAAGGTAATCATGCAAAAAATAAAATTAAGTTGGATTTGATTTCAACTATATTAAAAAGCTCTGGTAATTGAAACAGCAGAGTACTTACCAAATAATAGCATAATGGGCGCAGCAACCAAAGAGCAAAATAAAGAGCCCAGAAATGAACCTATCCATGTATAATAAATTGATTTTTTAGAAAGGTTTTCAGATTATTCAATGGAAAAGGATAATTTCTTCAATAATTAATGCTGTGAGAACTCAATGCTACTCTCCTATCTCATAAAGAAAAACCAACTCCTCGTGGTATGGCAGAGCAAAGCCAAAGCTGGGAGGAAGGATGGAAGCAGCACACAAGCCTCCAGATGAAGACCCAAGCATCTGACCCTTCCAGCCAGGCCCCATGCCCCAGTAGTGTTTAGCATCCATGGGTCATGAGGCTTTTGGGAGATACTCCAGACCCAAATCACAAGAAGACTGCCTCTATTCCCAAGTTGACTATGAGTCTATTCCGGGGTTTTTATGTCTTTTTGATGATGTAGGTATGGGCAAGGACATTCTTAATAGAACAACTGATTCAAAAGCAATAGCCCACAGAGTAAACAAATAAACTGGATAAAATGGAACAATTTCTGCATGGCAAAAAGGAAAACTATTAACAGACTAAACAGAAACAGCAGAATGGGAAAAAAAATTACCACCTACACCTTGGACATGAGGCTAATAACTAGAATATACACGGAACTGAAGGAAACTAGATCCCTCAAATTCAGAGATCTGTTTAAACTGAAATGAATAGGCAAATTCCCAGATGAAGAAGTTCAGAGCTTCATCAAATACATGTAAAGATGTTGCACATCATTCGCCATTAGAGAAATGCAAATCAAAACAGTACTAAAAAATCATCTCACCCCAGTTGAGAATGGCATATATCAAAAACTTGAACAGCAATGGGGGATGGCAAAGTTGTGGCGATAAATCAAGCCTTTTACTTTGTTGACGGGACTGTAAACTGGTACAAACACTTTGGAAAGCAGTGTGGAGACTTCTCAAAATGATGAAAATAAATATCCCATTTGATCCAGCAATACCTCTCCTGGGTTTCTTTCCAAAGGAGAAAAAAGCAACATATAAAAAGACGCATGGATACTCATGTTTATAACTGCACAATTAGGAACAGCGAATTTGTGAAAGATGTTGAGATACTCGACAATAGACCAATAGATACAAAAATGTATTATATGTACATGAAGGAGTCATGTTCTTCCCTGAAGCCAAATAAATTTGAGGCTTTTGTGAGTAAATGGATGCAAATTGAGTCCATCATGCTGAAGACCTGATGTGAAGATGCTGACACCTTCATGTGAAGTAAGTCAAACTTAGAAGGTTAAATATCCTATGGTTACTCTAATACAAGAAACTCAGAATGCAGGCATTTTATAGGACCAGATGGGTGTGATACTGAGTCAAGAGGAATGAGGGAAGGGGCGTGAGGGCCAGTTAAGGGGGAGAGAAAGGGATTGTAACGTTGACAAGATATATCTGTGCACAGAATTCTGAAGCTCAATACACCATTGTGTAGTGTGTGTGTGTGTGTGTGTGTGTGTGTGTGTGTGTGTGTGTGTGAAAAAATAAGTAGGTGTAATCACATCAACTTAAAAAGAGGTTTTGCACAATAAATAATTAAAATTGTAAAGAGATAATCCAAGATTGAGAGAAAATATTTGCAAATTATAAGTCCTTGCTGAATTTAATGATGCACAATAGTGCCTTCTCTACAGCATAAAAATTTCCACTAGATAAGTTCTTTAAAATTAGTTGTTTTTATGCTAGTAAAAATAAAACATTAGCTTCCAAAATTTCCCCTCAAGTATAGCAATGTATTTATTGTCTTGCTGTATAATGCTGTTTGAAAGTAACACAGGTTTTGTTAAATGAATAAAAATATATCAGTGTGATTCATTTTAAATGTATGAAAGAAAAAAAATAAGTCATAAGAAGAATTAAAATATTGGCACAAAGTAGCATGTTATATTATGCTATAACAAAAAGAAATATTTATGATTTTGTTTTCTGACCTCTTTTATAGTCAGAGTACTTCTCAGTGTACATCGATTCAAAGAACTATTCAGGGAAAATGATTAGGTTGAGCTACAGAAAAGATGAAAAGTAATGATTTTCTCTTTATAAAATCATCTTTGATTGCCAGTAGCCTTAGAAATGATTAAAAGAAAAAAGAGACAATTGTTGTCAGTGCATTTACGTACTTTGTTTGAAAGTTGCTGAAATCACTAGAAGACGTGCCCCCTGCAGGCTATCTGGCCTTGGTTGCTGAAACTCAGTAGAATGTGCTGTCTGGTGCTCAGATTGAGTCAAGGAGGAGGTAGAACTCTTTCTTTCCCTCCTACCTCTCTCTAGGACCCTGAAGCCAGGAACATTCCTGAAATTTTTATCATAGCCTCAATCTTCACATTTGATGAACTAACAATGCACAACAAACTTTTAAATATTGAAATTCTTTCTGCGAATGGCTCTTAAAGAAGTTATCTCATTAAAAAGCTCCCTTTAATTTATTTCTGATTCAAATTCATGAGAAAAAGATGTAGTTTTCTTTATTACTTAAATATTAAGTACTCGTGTTCAAGACATGGTTTTACGTTCTGGAGACAAATAACTAAATCATGAACTATGCTCCGAAGGATCTCATGGTCTATGGAGCAAGGATGGCAGAGAAAAGAATAAATGATCACAATTCAGTGAGATGTGTCACTTAGTGGAAATAATTATGGTGTGCCACAAGATAATAAAGGAGAGAACAGGGACAACGTGCTGCACAGGAGGCGACATTTGTGCTGGGTCCTGAAGCAAAGTAAATTATTCAAGGTGACATTAAGATGAGACAGCATCCAAAGTAGGCCACCACATATGCCAAGAGTCTTGCAAAAATATAACTTCTATCCTTACCTGCCTAACTCTAGGGAAACATTACAATCATTTCTTGCATAAATCTTTGTTAAATTTGCTAAGTGACCCTGGATGACACCCAGAGTAGTGTGAGAAGGGGCAATTATTGTATTCTTTTAAAGTTTTGAATTAATAGCATGTTTACATATTTTCACACATTATTATTACACTCTAAAGGTTTAAGTTCATTCTTAAACAGAGATCATTGTTTGATAAAATCCTATAGTTTGCAAACTGGCCTTTTTACCTCTGTAAAAGATAAGCAACAATTAAATGAAAAGAAGCAGTTTTTATAAGTAACTTTGTGACACCCACTTAGCCCTGTACTAATAGAAACATTTTCAGGAAAACCTGTTATTTTGATGTTTTGTGGCAGTTCTTTTAGGTCATGGTCTACTACCTATGAAGCGCAACAAGAATATTCTTCAAGCGACACTTTTATTTTTCTTTGGAAACTGCCCTCACCATCTTTCAGCCAGGGTAACTACTTCAGGCACCCTACAACCACTGACACCCAAAGCCCAGGACCATTAATGCTAAAAGCTATTTCTTGCCACTATGCAATTTCCACATGAATTGTGCATGAACCCTCAGCCAATTGGTGGCATCTCGGAAGCATGTACAGGCAAGATCCCTTCAGAGGGCCCAAGAAGGTGGCCACTGCTGACGGCCTCCCGCAGGCTGAAGCGCTAGCCACACCTCATTTCCATCCTTCTGCAGCGTGGTGCCAGAGGATGAACTTGGTTCTCTTTGCTTCAGTTGCTCCTGAACTTCCACCTAAGGAAAAGAGCTGCTGCTGCCACATGTCAAACTCTGAGATACTGATTTTACCAGGGCTAAGATGGCGTTAAGCTAAATATATGTGTTAGTCCACACTCATTTCCTCTCTTTTCTATATTTTATGTGGTTGGGTTAGAAAATTTCCTAACAAACTTCCTCTCTCTACAATTCTTCCACTTAACAGTTCCATGCGGTGTTCAGATGCTCCCAAAAATAAAGAACTGGATAACAGCGCATTGGGAGAAGAGGCCATTTTTGTATTCTTTGTACTTACCCAGGCCTTTTGGTTATCCTAAATAATTCTACATCCGATCAACTTATTCTTTCTCTTAATTCCTAGCAGAAACATCTTTTCCTTCTCTAGTTCATATTCAAATTCTATTTTGTATTGATGTCCCATTTGTATGCTTTACTCACTTGTTTTATTGATTTCTGCCATAATGAATCATCCCTTTAATATTCTTGTTATTATTGTTATCATTGTTGCTATGGTTTTAGAACAGTACTGGGCAAATCTGGCTGTGTCACCCAAAGAAACTTTGAAGAAACAATGACTTTACTCCCTTTGTGTCTTTCCTAAAAGAAAAGAAAATCCAGTTTTCATGTTCTCCCTGCCCCAACTCCAAACTTTGCCACTATCTGTGGCCCTTGTCAGAGTGGTATAGTTGTCAGCAACTGAGAACCTGAATGAACACATCATACTCACCTGAAGTGCATGGCTTACCTTAGAGTTCCCTTGGGAGTTGAACCGTTAGTGGGTTTTATGGGCTGAATGTTTGTGTTAACCTAAATTCAAATATGGAAATACAATCTCCAGTACAGTGGTGCTTAGAGCCAGAGCATTTGGAAAGTGGTTGGTTTGCAAGCACAGAGCCTCACCAGTGAGACCCGTGTCCTTATAAAAGAGGCCAAGAGAAATTGTTTGTCCCTTCCACTCATTTCTAAATTATCCAGTTTAAGTTGACAACCCAAGCAGACTAAGAAAATAGGCAAGGACAAATGAGAAAAGATGTGTATTAGAGAACATTTTCACTGCGTTAGGTTGGGGGGAGGGGAACCCCTGGGCTCGGACTATTCGCCTGTCTCTTCTCATCGACTGCTAAGAGCCAATCTTTCAGTCTCTTTAGATTTTCACTTCTGCTTTCCAGTATGTGATATGTTGAGAATCATATAGTAGGTGGCTTTTTGAGATTGCTTGCTTTCTCTTAGTAGTATGCATCCATTTCCTCTATATTTTGTAACAGCTTGATTATGAATTGATTTTTCACACTGAATACCATTTCATTCTCTGAATGGGCCATGTTTGTTTGTTCCTTACATTTTTGTTTTCTTTTTATTGACAGATAATATTTGCACATGTTTTTAGGTACAGTGTGATAATACAGTATGGGTACACATGTACAGTAATCAGATCAGGAAAATTAGCATTTCCATCTCTTTTGATGTTAAGCATTTCCATGCATTAGCCATCTTTGTACTCTTTTGTAGTTGTTTTGGAGCATATCAGAGTGTTATAGATTATAGTTATCCAACTAGGCTTCACCAAAACTAATTTCTTCTGTGTTTTGATGCCTGTCTTAGTTACTTCCTCTTCGCAGTGGCAGAATATAAAACATCCACGGTTTAAGGGAAGTTCACTGTTACAAAATGTCTCACACAGTCCATTTATGGCAGCTGGCAAAAGTGGAAGCACATGGCAGAGCCTGGAGAGCTGCTCATGGCATTGCAGGCAGAAGCCAAGTGAAGCTGGAGCCAAGTGAGTCTGGAGTCTCCGGCAATTCCAGAGCCTTTCCAGGAAAAATCTGCAGAAATGGTTTTCCTTCGCCCACTGATAGCATGGGTGCTTCTAAAAATTAGTAATAGAGCTAATATGAAGATCTGTGTCCATGTTTTTGTGTAGCCATCAGTTTTTTAAAATCCTTTTGGCAAATAATAAGATAGGTAATCTTGTGTGTTCAGAATATATTTAATTTTGTAAGAAATTTCTGAGTTCTTTGAAATGGCTATAATATTTTTATATTTCCAATGAATGTATGGGAATTCCTGTTCTTCCATATTCTCATCAGCATTTGATAATGTCAGGTCTTTACATTTTGGCAGTTCTAACATATGTGAAATAGTGTCTCATTGTTTTAATTTTCATTTCTTGGTGACCTGTGATGGTAACCCTATTGTCGTGGGCTTGACTTTTGCATATTTTCTTTGGTGAAATGTAATCTATCTATCTATCTATCTATCTATCTGTCTACCTATCTATGCATTTTTGAGGCAGATTCTCACTCTGTAGTTCAGGCTGATCCTGAACTCACTATATAGCTGGCCTAGAATTCATTGCAATTCCTCTACCTCAGCTTCTTAAGTGTTGGGATTATAGATAGATGTGCACTACCATGCCCAGCTAGTATGTGGTGCTAAGGGGTTGAACCTGGGGCCTGTGCTTTCTTCTGCTTTTTGACGCAAGCACCGTAATCACTGAGCTATGCCTCCAGCCCATATTCATTTCTTTTGATCATTTTTTAATCCAGTTTTTCATTTCCTTGTTGAGTTTTAAGAATTCTTTGTATATTTTGGATAATGGTACTTTGTGTATCTTTTGCAAATGCTTACGCTCCATATGTATATTTTCTCATCTTATTTATATTGTCCTCACAGAATAAAGACTAGCTTAATGTAGTACAGTTTATCCATTAATTTTTAAAACAAACCATGTCTTTGGTGTTGTATCTAAAAAGCTCTTACCACTGGACACTGTAACATATGCCTGTAAGCCCAGTTACTTGAGACCTGAGGTAGAAAGACAGCAATTTTGAGGCGAACCAGGGCAATTTAGTGAGAAAATGAGGTTGATAACTGTTGCTCAGTTGTAGAGCACCCTTGGGTTCAACCCCTAGTGCCATAAAAAGAAAAGAAGAGAAAAAAAATCCTAGAAATTTATTGCTAGTGGAGCCTGCTGGTGCAGGCCTCTAATCCTAGAATTTTGGGTAAATGGGGAAGGATGAACACAAGTTCAAGCCCACCTTGGGCAATTTAGTGACTTAGGGAAAACCTGTCTCATAATAAAAATAAATAATGTATCTCAGTATGAAGACTCTGTGTTCAAATCCTAGTACAAAAAGAAGTCAAGGAAGTTTTATCGTATGTTATCTTCTAAGAATTTTATGTGTTCTTTTTTCTTTTGGTTTACATTGAGATCTCTGATACATTTTGAGTTACTTTTCGTGAATGATGCAAGTTTGTGTGAAGATTTACTTTTGATATGTGAGTGTCCAGATTTCCTTTTAACAATCTGTTGAAAAGACCGTCATTTCATTTTTTAACTTTTCATCTTTCATCAGAAATTAGTTTGCTATATATTTGTGGACATACTCTCGACCTCTATGCTGAACCATTTATCTGTTTTCCTATTCTTTCCCCAGTACGCATTTGTATCATCTTGATATTGGGCACTGTCAGTCCTCTGGTACTATTCCTATTTTCAATATTGAGTAGGCCTGTCAGCATCTTATGCATCTTGTTGTAAACTTTACAACCTGTTTGTCAACATCCCCCAAATAACTTGGCAGGGATTTTGATTGGGTTCATCCTGCCTCTATACATCAAGTTGAAAAGAGCCGACAGTTTTACAATATTAAGTTTACTTGTCTATAAACATGGGGCATCTTTTCATCAATTTAGCTCTTCTGATATTTTTTATCATGCGTTTATAGCCTTCCTCTTGACTTCTGATGTAGACTTTTCTTGTATTCATTTCCTGCATTCTCTATTGCAGTAGTTGCTTTTCTCCCATTGAGTCTTTCTCAGTACACATTTCTTCCAGATCCAATTAGTCACCAACCCATCATGATCCCATCAGCTATCTTTCCCTTCTATACTTTCTTTCCCATTCTGCCACCATTATTTTTATAACCAGCTATCAAATATAATATCATCTTGACTCCAAACATGGTGGACACTGACTCATCCATCCTTGGAGACTCAGTTGTGTGGCTCTCTCCTCTAGGAAGTATGTTTCCTTCTGCCAGGCGCCGGCTGTCTCCTACTCTGCTTGATCTTTCCATACCTCTATTAAAGCCTTATGGCCACTTATGTAGGCCTTACTCTTTTCCTTTCTAGCTTGCAGACACTTTGAGCTTCGTTTCAGTCATTTTAGTTGGATTGTCAATACACTTTCATGACTTGAAGTAGAAACCTATATGTATTTTTAGAGACAAGTATTCTTAATTCTCTTCATGTATGATTATTCTAATAGTGTAATGAGGGGATGAAGAGTAGGGAAATTGTGATAGAAGTTAGCACAAAGCAAAGTCAATTATCTCAAGACAATGTCAAATTTTATTCTGAGGATAAAAGCCATGGTCTTTCATTCTAGGTTGATTCTAACCATTTTCTCCCCTTTTCTAATGAAAGGGTGTGTTGGAAGGTAAAATTCCAGAGACCAACAGGACACTAGAAAGCCAAAGGGAAATTTTTTATTAGCTGACCAGGGATTGCACACAGGGAACAGGCATGAGGAGTGCATCCCTCACTCCTGGACATCAGAGTCTTTTAAGCCTGAAAACCACATTCTGGCAGACACGGTTGAGTGGGGTTTGGGCAGCAGTAAGCAGGTAACAGAAGCAGAAAATAAAGCAAGGTAATACACATCATTTGTTCCCCTAGCAAATGGAGCTTAGCCCAGGACGTTTCATGTCGTCAGGTGTGTAAGCCACATGCAGTGTTACAGGGATGGGAATGGCTACCACAATATGGCGTTGGTCTGCTCAAGCTGCATGTCACAGGCAGATTGTATTCTTTTCAAATTGAGTATGACTTTACTACTTACGATTCATGTCGAATGTGAGGAGAAATGAGGAGAATCATTCAAGTTTTTTAGAGATGAAGAAAATATATTCAAAATGAAGGCCAATTGAAATATATTTTTTGAGATTAAATAATCTTAAAAACAAAACGTTTGGTTATTTGTGATTTAGCGCTCAGTTTATGCTCAAAACTGCCCTGACTTTTTACTAAGGATTTGAGTAATCTTATTATTTTTTTTTTTTGTAATTTACCGGCTTCACTGAATTCAAAATTTCAGTCTATTTTTTGTCTTTTAAATCTGAAGAGCCATCAAAGACAAATGAATATGCCCAAAGTATCTCAAAATATCAAAACAACTTTACAGACAGAGACTATTATCTCCTGCTGGTAATGCCTTCCTTTGGTGTAAAAAGTTTTTTAAAAGCAGGAGCAAACTTTTATTGTCTTTACAAACAACATATGGACGGCAAAAAGAAAAAAAAATTCAGAAAGAAATTTTACTTAGAAGTTTATGCTTTCATCACTGGGGAGTTTACTGCACAGAGTTTCTCATTCCCTCCATCTCCATCTTCAGATTATACAAAAATGATACTTAAAAATAACTCATACCTTGTGTTTTTTTTAAAGTAGACAGTAACAATGATGGAATTAGGGGAAAAATGCAGTTCTATATAAGATGTTTTGATGATTTATGCCTTAACAAACTTACTAATTTCTTTTGACTCTTCTTTTCAACCGACTGCTTCACAAAAGCAAGAGCCCGTAAGGTAAGTAGTCCTTTGGACTGTACTTTGATACTAAGAAACCACTATGGCCACAGGGAGGGTTCTCTGGGAAACCGACTTTACTACAGTATCAATTAGCATGTGTAGCATTCTTTAGGGTGTACTCTTAGAATGAATCTGGAAGAAAGAAAATTGGACTGGACAGAGGGAAGCATATTAAAAGCATTAGTCAATCCTAAAGAGAACTTGAAGAATGAGTGAAATTTGCAAAGTTATCTTGAAGTTGAGCCAAATTCTTCTGTATGCACAAAGTAATCATGGCGTGAGGGTTGCCTAGAAAGGGAGTGTAGCCTTGGGCAAGGTAGCTGACTGAGGCTGGAAGCAGTTTCCTGGTAGGGGGACACTGCGATCTGAGAGATCTGAGCACCTTAGAAGCTGGAGGGGATAGACTTTCAGTTTGAAAAGGGAAAGTGTCAGTGGAGCGACTCTGGGTCGTTTGTGCTGCATGAAAGATGTGACCGATGACACTAGTGAACTGAAGCTGCTGTGTAAATAACAACATATGCGTTGGGATTAGAAGGTAAGAAACCTATACATTTATGCAACCAGAAAATGTTCTAAACAGAACAATAAGATATTATGTTTGTGGAAGTGAGTATGTATAGCAGGCTCCTCCCACAAAGCCAGTTCTGCTCTCACTCATTAATTCATTCTCAAGCTAGTCGATGATGATCTCTGAGATAACAGAAAAATTTTACTGAAAGGGCATAAAAGTTGATATTTTAGATGATTTTAAAACATACCTAACATTTAATTTCATATTATATGTAGTTAACTTATTGCTAAAAAATCTAATGGATATGTTTACTGAATAAAATGATAAAATTTCAGATATGGAGGAGACTAAAGTTACTAAGTTCTTAATAACATGTGGAAAGTCAATTTGTTTGGATTAGTGAAAACTGTAATAGGGAGTTTTGCCTTCTGGGCATAAAAGCATTGTTTTCCTATTTTGTTTCTTTGTAAGAAAGAAAGACTAATGCCCATGGGGCATCTTGAGAGGACTAAAAAGCCTTACTTACAACACTCCTGGGAAAGAATTGATGAAAGCAAACATGAGATCTTAATATTGGACTTTTCTGAAGCTCTGTAAACATGAGTGCACACACATACACACACACACTTGCACAGCTTTTGCTCATAAGCTGTAAATTAACAGCCCTCTGCTCAACATCTAGATAATCTATTTAGAAGATCCAGACTAAAAGTGTGGACACTTGTTAGCAACCAATACAGACAGAGATATTACCTGGTTGCTTTTCGTGGCGTTATTTTCAAGTAGAAGCTGCTTTATTATGTAACTGGTATAAAAGGCTTCATTGTCTCAGGATATTAAGATAGTCTTGTTGTTATTTTTGTCGTTTTATGATTCCTCTTACCGCCTTCTTGTTCATTACCAGAAACTCACATCCATCCTGAAATTGACAGGCACTTCATGGAGTTTGAAGCATCCATTTTTAGGCAACTTTTATTTCTGTTCTCATCACCCACTGTGTCTCCAGTGACAAATAATAGCAGACAGCTCGGTGGACTTTTACTTGTTAGGGTCATAATAACTTTACTGATCTCTTGCCAAGAGCTCTCAACTTACTTTTTCTTAGTTTATACCCTTGTGCATAGAAATTGTTTTTCAAGTTATAATTGAATCCAGAGGTGCCTTCAGCCACATAGAAGCTCTGTTGGAGCCATCCCTCCCTGAGTATATCTAGGCCCAACCGTACACTCTGGGCCCTCTTTCAATTCCCTACTGGCCTCATGATGAATTCACTTGGGGGGAGAGTGTTATGTCCTTTCCTACCTGCAGCATGTCTTCACCCATGTTTCTATCTTGTCATGCAAGCCACCGTGTGTGAGAGAAGCTTCTGCTGCTTCACTGTGAAGTGTTTTGTCTTGCTGTGCCCATAAGGAAGAGAGACATTTCCAAGGAAGGCTTGAAGGTGGCACTTTAATCCAACTCTAGGAAGAATAGTTCAGAAAACTGGAAGAACATGGGCCAGATACATTTATTTCATTCTGTAGTGCCAGAATTTATTGAATAACAGTGAGATGTCAAGCTACATGTCAATTTCATCAGTTTTAATAATGTAGTACTCTTGATTTCACTTGGAGTCATGACTGAGACACTTACAAAATCTTTTATTTAATTCCAATATTAAATACAAATAAATATAACTTTCAAGTTACACGTCACCTTTAACACAACAACGTTTAGCTAGAGAATAGCTACGGAAGGGTTTAGCTCAGCAGCAGTGCTCCAAGGGGCAAAGAGGACAGCAAAGAACAGAGATCCTGTACAGGTCTAAGTGAGCCACTGGGGGTGGTCAGTTGAATTGTATAGCCAGTGGAGCAATCCAGGTAAGGAGCTTTTTGAAGTACAGAGTCCCTTGTAGGGGCAGAGTTGTTCAGGGAACAAGGCCTCTCCTTCAAAGGCCAAGCCCAGGTGAAAATTTACAGTGTCAGTCAGGAATGATAGAGCTGAGCTGAAGTCAGGGGACAAAGCCAGAGTTTGCCACTTGTCACTCTCATGACATGTTTTTCAGAGCATCTAACAAGAGGACAGGTCAGTGTGCAGAACCTCTGCTCCCCAGTGTTAGACACTCTTCCTTTCCTATAGTGCGGGGGAGGGTGGCATTATTCATTAGCTTGCTGAGTGATGGGCTGAGTGATGGCCTGGTTTCTTGGATATAGCTGCGATAAAGCCCACGTGCCTCTGATTTAACTTAAGAAATTCACAGGTGATTGGGTTTTTAATAGCATGATTAATTTATTTATCAGTTTGGGCCTTATGATTGCTGTGCAGCTCGTTTTTATTTTGATCAGTTGTATGAATCTAGCATGTGGTGGTTATCATTTGCACAGACAAGTTACCGAGTCTTTCTCTTTCAATGCTTGAAATAAAAAGGGAATAATCTAATCAAGCTGCGGTTTACAAAATGGTATAATTCAGGATACACCCAGCTTGGAAGGAGCTGTTTTATGCATGATCTAACTGATCTCCACAGTTACCTTGAAGCAGCTATTCGCTATTTGCACTAGTTATTTTAAACATTTTAGCTCCATCCCCTCACCTGTATCACCCTGGTAATGTTTAAAAGTTTACGTTCAAAATAAAAAATATATATTTGAAAACCTCTATTATTAAAACCTCTGTTATTAAAGTGGTGGTAGGTACATTTTAAATAGAGTTGCCACTTTCTTTACAAAGGGGAATTATTTGAATATATAATTATGCATTTATTTTGTATTGTGTACTAAATCGCTTTTAAAAAAGCAGTGGCATAAAATCACCATGCCCAGTTACTAGTTCATAGTTGTTTGCATCACAATCTGGGTAGGATTCCTGCTTTCCTGCTAACGGTCTCACAATGCCAAAATCAAAACATAGGTGTACTAGTCTTATATCTGAAGACTCGTGGAAGCCTTCTCCTTCCAAGCTTGGTACCCTGATGGCAGGATTTGTATCGTAAGGCTGGGGCTCCGGCACTCTTGCTAGCTGCTAGCTGACAACCATTAGCAGCTCCTAGAGGTAGTGTTAACGTTGTAGCCATGTCTTTCCATCTCAGAT
This sequence comes from Ctenodactylus gundi, assembly GCA_004027205.1. NCBI lineage: Eukaryota > Metazoa > Chordata > Mammalia > Rodentia > Ctenodactylidae > Ctenodactylus > Ctenodactylus gundi. Next base: position 286,303 of record PVKB01002303.1, read on the forward strand.
CCGTTTCCCTGTCCTCAAGCAAGCAACTGTAGTTCTTGGTGCACTTAAGATCATTCTGATTTTCTTTTCTGTCATCCACCTGGAAAACTCTGCTTCTAAAGAGTCATTTGAGCAGGTGAGGCCCATCTGGATAACCTCTCTTTTGTCCTCTACTGTAATATAATCATCGACAAGATGTCTCATCGTACCCATACTAAGTAGCACTTCATTTGAAATGGAAGGTCACTGGATGTCACTGAGGATAGAATTTTGTCTATCACAATGTGTACATTTTCAAAGGTTATTGACTAATGATTTTTCAAATTCTTAGGTAAGTTCTGGGTTTTAATCCCCCTTCTCCCACTAACTCCTCTTTAGTCACTATTTTCTAGAGTCAAATAGAAATCTCTGTGTATTTAGCCTCACATCACCATCGTCCCTGTGTACAGGTACGTGAGGGTCTTTCATAGCAAGGAACAGAACACAGAACAGGAGCAGGTTAGATTCCTGGAGTCCTGTAGAAGTTGCTTAAATCTATGGGTATAAAAAAACCCAGCTTTTCAAGTTCAAAACTATGTCATGGCAGTTCTGGATAGATAAGGAAATGGAAGTTCCTGGAAGAGGTAGAGAACATATCGGAGGAAACGTATCAAAAGAAATCAGAAGAGTGAGCGGAGGGATACATCCTGAACACTTAAGGTCTGGGTGTACAAATTAGTGTTGGGCCAAGATGAAATAATGAATAGGGATTCACAAAACTAACAGGTGTCTGAAAATATCCCTAATATTATATCGAGTCGATTGACAGAAACCTCCAAACGTTTTAAAGCCTACTGTCTATATATTTGATAATACTATAAAAATATTGAATGTTTTCGCCATTCCTGTTGCATTTCTCACTTCCATTTGTTCAAGAAGGTATACTCTTCTTTTCCCAAAGCAAAGAGGCATACTAAAAAGTAGGAAAAGGGGAGCTTTTATGACTTTATTTTCTGAGGATTTTATTTTGCATTGGGCTCTCAGTGTGTTATGTGTACACAAGAAAGTTCTGGAGCAAAGAAGTCAATTCTCCTTTTTCTTTTCCTTTTTTCCCTCTCCATGAGGAAATGCTGAGCTGAGAAAGCAACTGTGTAAATATCAAACTTGAGAGTTGTAAAGATCCTTGAGAACCTGATTCCAAAAATGATTGAGTCACAATCAGAATCTTAGGAATGTACTCCAGCACTGGAGAGAAGCTGGTATGGAAGGGAAATGGATAATCTGCAGAATTTCCCGCACCCCGAAAGAGCGCTGGAGCTGAATCCTGGCTCCTAGTCTCTCAGCCAAGGAGCCAAAGTAATGTGGAAATCCTCTGACCAGAAGAGGTCTGTGGGTGAGAAACGGACTTCCCTTGGTGGTTCCTCTTCGTGCAGAGGATGTTAAAGTTCAACATGTAAACTCTGATTCCCTGACATACCGTAAGTGCCTCAGAATTTAGACATGGTCTTGAAGAGAGATGGAAATTACAAAGTGACACTATGTTCACTATTACAATTGCATAAGATGTCTAAAAAATTAGCCAATAGATTGTATAAAATATTTTCAAAGATGTTTTGAGGAGACTTGTATTAGGATAGAATAGAGAATGAAGCAATGTGTAGAAGCAGTAAGGTGTTTCTGTAAATGACAGTGTGGATTGTTTGGGTGCCTTAATCTTCTTCAGTTTAAATTACATTTCAGTATTCATTAGAGTTTATTGAATGCAGCACCACCCTCAGGAAGAAAGAAGTTGGGCTAGGATATATATGATTTACAGCTGTATGAATTGGAATTCATGGAATTATGACACTTTTGATAATTTTGCTAGGAGATGGTATCACATGAGTTAGGCTGTCTTCCTTCCTCAGTGGACTTGTGGCATTAGAAGCAGTGGCAATGGCACTTCACCACAGATAGACGGTGGCAAAAGTGATGAGGAAAAATTGTAGCCCTATTTCACTGGTCTGGGAAACCCTACTGACGTCAACAGTTCCCCAGATTCTCTGGTGGATCTACTGATGCTTAGCAGGCCTAACCTGTAGATGGTTAAGAATATTCCATGGTTCCGGAAAATAGCTTTCTAGTGCACAATTCTCTCTCTCTCTCTCTCTCTCTCTCTCTCTCTCTCTCTCTCTCTCTCATCACAGAGCCTTACGCATTCTAGGCAAATGCTCAATCACTGAGCTGCACACCTGCCCACCATAAGTGAAGCTGCTGAGACAATAAAGGAAGGGACCTTTGAGATCAGGTCCTGGGGACCCAAAAGAGAAGAGCGGCAGCCTTCATTTTTCTTCCTGAGGCTGCAAAAGGGGCAAGCTTTGTAATAGCAACCTGCCTGAAGAGAATCTGAAGCTTGATTCATGAGCAGCAGTTGGGATGTAATTATAATAGCAATTGGGATATAATTTGCTGCTCCCTCCAAAAGAGGGCAGATCCAGTCAGAATTCCAGCTGTGGCTCTCCCGATCTTTTGCCCCTTCTGCATGCCAAGTATCTGAGAATTCTGTCGCCACTCATAATTGCACGGTAACTTGACTGTCAGCAGAGGTTCCTTCCCTCCCTGCAGTGTCTGGCTCCTGCTTGCGTAGATGCGTGAATAGAACGTGAAACTGCTATTTTTCTCACTGCAGGAAGAAATGCACGGTGGTATTTATGAATCTAAACCCTGAGGAAAATTCTTTAAGGAAAATATTTGCAATTGTAATTATAAAATTGTAGAGAAACATCTTCCAAGTGGCCTTTTATATATCAATATTTTTGATATGTGTGTTGAGAATATGACACATTTTAATTCATGGATAGAACTCTCAGAGAGCAAAGGTAGAGTCATGTGGTGCTAACTTTCTGGCGGTCTGTCTAAAATTGACAAGCTAGAAGGAAGTACCATTAGGAGTCTAAGAGAGGGCTTAGACTTTAGACTTAGAGAACAACTGTGTTGTGTTGGACAATTAATTGGTAGGTGAATAAACACTCAAAGTGGATAAAGAAACACTGGATCAGTGTGAGGAAGAGGAGTCGGCAAGTGATTTGTCTCTCACATCCCTTATTTGCTTTTATCTTTGGTTCCTTTTAATTATGAAGATTAGTTCATATGACAGCCAGTAAGATAATATTCATTTCATTCCACTTGTATTTCCCAGTTGCTCTGTTTTATACGTAACCGAGGCAAGAGTGGTAATAAAACACATTCATGGAAGAATTCCTAGAACTCGCCAATAATAAACCCAATAGGAATGTCTGAGTTTAGGCTAAAAATGGACTCCATATGGGACTTGTATTCTTCTCTTGGTTTCAATTCTTGTTTTCTTCTTTTTATACCTTTAGGATGATTTGCTAACCAAATATCTCACTTTATAATACTCAAAAGACAAAGAGATTCCCGTATTATTTGAAAGCAAGAAGCCAGGAATGGTGGTGCACACCAATGATACCAGCACTTTGAGAGGCTGAGGAATGAGGATCCCAAGTTCGAGTACAGCCTGGGCAGCTTAGGGACTTAGCAAAGGCCCTGAGTTTCATCCCCAGGAACACGCAGAAAGAGGAAGGGAAAAAAGAAAGTCAAACTGCATTTCATTTCATTCTAGATTGTTGATGCCTCAACAAGTGTCTGCTAAATATGGTTGAATTTTACATGTGAATAAATTGGAAATAAATTGCGTTCTTCATGATAATTTATCTAGTTAGTAATGGGTTGAGAATTATATATTTGTGTATTGTATTTTTTAAAAAATCTATTTGCATTACATGTAAAACCTCAAGCTATTTTGTATGACCACCTAAAACCTAGCTACAGCTAGGACCCTTCCTGTAGGGAATGTCTGGGTCTCAGACATTTGCTTCTGTAGCAAAGAGAACCACTGTAACAGAAGCAGGCACCAATTAAAATATCTTAATAATATTTACAGTCCCACCATTGACCAAACTCAGCTGCTGATAGGATAAGATACCCTATTTCCTAGTTTTTGTCATCATCAAAATGGAGAAATGAATAGAACTATATAACCTAAGTTGGTTTCATCGTCATTCCTTTATTTAGCTTTATCTACCCTTCCTTTATTTTGCCACTTGTTATATTTAGATAAAATTAATTCATAGCTTGTTCTTAGTCATTTTACACAAAATACATTCACAACGCCTTTTTGAGTAAATCCTCAACTTTACCTCACTTCGCCCCAGTCCACATGAAATAAGAGTCTATGAAGAACCTGGGTAAACTTTCAAATATTATTAGTCCAATTATTATTTTATTGCTGTTTTCATCGGAGCAGAAATGCAAAAACTTGTATACTTTCCTATTCTATAAAATTTCTCATGTTCAACTAAAATGAAATTATTTTTCTATATCCTGTACTGTTTTACTGCCTCCTGTAACTAATTATTACTAATGACAATGAACATTGTGTGTATACATTCTTTTATATATTTCTTTTGTTTGTTTTGTTTTGAAGGGAAAAGGAGACGAGAAGAGTGGAAGGAGAAAGAAGTGAAAATGATTAATATGCAATGCTCCATGCTGCATGTAATCATTGTGTACTGCAAATGCATACTAATACAAAGGATAATTCGGGGGGAAACCTAATTGATGTAAACATTGAGGATATTTGCTGCTAATGAAATATCAAATGGCAACCAATCACTCCACTTATCCTTTTATTTTAGGAGAAATATATTTTTTATCGCAGGAACAGAATGAAACTTGTTTTATTGAAAGGGCCCTAGTAAATGACTGATACGAAGGTAAGTCATTGTAGTTCCTCGGAGAGCTTCATTTCATCAGGAAATAATTTGGTTTGTAGGACAGAGCAGTTGCTCAGCCTATATTCATGTACTTCAAACACCCCGAAAGCATGAAGCCACCAGGCTCAGGCTCTTATTGTTGAATGAGGATACAAGTATGGATAAAAAGGCTATAAATCAACATGAATTAGTACAGGAGCTTCTGGAAATCAGCCCGTTGGAATGCATTCAAAAGATTCAAATGGTAAGACAGTGCCCTACAAAATATCTAGTCCTGGAATGGCAATAAAATTTCAAAATTTGCACTATATATTTTAGCTGTGAAAACAAATAGATTGAAACCATTAGAGCCTTTAGAGAAAAAAAGCAAATTTCATTGTGGTGTTAATTCCATATTTATTTTTTTCTCATTTTATTAAGATGTATATATGTGATGCATGATGTTTACATTAAACTTGAGTGTTTTGTGCACTTATATATTGCCTTTTCTGTCCCTTTTTTTGACCTTCCCTCTCTCCCTCCTCCAACTCCCACTATCTTCATCATTTAGTTCTATGAAATGACTGTATTCTGGGTGTCTCATATTACAGAAACCATTCAATATTTAACCTTCTGTGTCTGACCCACTTCACGGAGCATGATGGTCTCAAGTTGTGTCCATTTATCTGCAAAAGCCCCAACATTGTCTCTGTCTGTATAGATTCTTGATGACATGATTTATTTTGCCTACAGTAAAACATTTCTGAAAATAATTTTATGTGAAAGTTTATTATCGTTTTCCCATAAATCTATTCTTGCTTTTATGTAAAATAACACTTAATTCTTGGGAGGAAGGATGTACTTCCTTTTGTTGGGTATATGACTAAAACAACCTTTTAAAAATCATTGTGTTCTAGATTAACATTCCTGTACCTCAGCACTGCTTGTATTTAAGCCGGATGTGTCTTTGGTGTGGGGAGCTGTTCTGTGTACACTGTAAGATACTTTCTAGCATCTCAGCCTCTTCCCAGTAGGATTCCTCCAACCTCTAATAGTAACTACTATGTCTCCAGACTTTGCCACATGTTCTCTGGAGGGCAAAATTGCCCACTGTTGAGAATCATTGCTCCAGATTCTGGTCCTACAACTTGGCTTTTTGGGATCATGTGAAATCTGCTTCACATGATCTTCCATTCTGAAATCCTAGAAAAATCAGTGGCACGAAACGAAGAGAGAAATACAGATTTCTACCCATCCCATTATCTTGGCTTATGAAACTTTTAGAAAATGTAGTGCCTTACTTACTTTCTTATTTCTGTGACAGAAGACCGAACATGCACAACTCAAGGGAAGAAAGATTTATTTTAGACCAGTTTTGGAAGGTGTCACACAGCATGTTCGCGGGCAGCCGGCAATGGTGGAAGCGCATGACGGAGGCTGGAGAGCTGCTTATGGCATTGCAGACAGAGAGCCAAGTAAGTGAGGAGTTTGTCTGTGCTGTTGGAAACTCAGGCAGGACCAGAGCTTTCCCAGAAAGAAGCTGTGATGTTTCTTCTTCCTTCCTGTACTTAGTTCAAGCTGCTAACTGGGCTCTGCATGCCAAGAGTAGGTGCCCCTCCCTTACTTCCTGGCCCCCAAGCCAATAACACACACCTAAAAGCTCTGCCCTGGGTGTTTCCCAATCTCACCAAGGTGGCACAATCCCTCCAGATCAAACCCCAGGCACTTGCCCTTCTATCATTCTACTTTCCAACAGCACATGATTCTGTAGGTATCCTACTACACCCACTAAATAAATAAAACTTTTGGGGGATATTCCAGATACAAATCATAATAAGTAGCTTTAAAAAATTCATAGCTTCATTGGCAATCAAAAATGGGAAAAATGTTTCCAACGAATTGCTATGCTATAAGCATTTGGTATACCACTGAAATAATAGCTGTAATGTGCATATGCTTTAAAATGTCATGCTGTATATGATAAACACATACAATTTTATCTGTCAGTTTAAAAAATCCATTAGCACGCTGCTTTTTTCGTCTGGCAGTCATCTTTTATTCATTGGTTAATTACTTACTTGGCATATTTTACCCAGTGCTTCTATCTGGTAATGTGTACAGAAGGCTTTCATCTGTGTAACATATCAGTTTTCGCAGTCTTTTTCACACAAAGAAGACCTGTGTGAATCCCAAGGTGTGAGAATAATTTTCCTTTTCACACAATGAATGTACTAACACCCCCACTGATATAAATAAAATTGTTTGAAATGGAACATAATTTGTCAAAGGCTGCCATCTCTAGGAGAGGCCACAGCCTCCATTTAGGACAGTTTCTTTCCCAGTGAGAACACAGCACAAATATTGACCTTGCAGAGGCATTGTTTCACATTCACTGATTCAGGATTTATTGCTCCTCAGCATTGTAATACACACAGGATCAGCACACTATCTGCCTTCAAATTATTTACATGTTAGATGACATCCAGTTTCGTAAAAAGGTAAGTCACAAAGCTGTTGAAAGCTGCGGAGTAGCTCTACGTAAGCGACTTTTAATAGGTTGCTCTATGCGGCAAGTAATGAAAACCAAAGGAGGGAGGTCACTGCAGAATCTCAAGGTACTGTGTGGATTCTGATTTAGATTACCTTGAAAGGTGAATTAGAGAAAGCCTTTTCCCCCCATTTTATTGATATGTATAAGTGCAAAAAATTTAAGGTTTACAATGAAGTTGAGCATTTTGTGCACCTACGTATCTTGGTATCTTGTCAAGGTGACAAGGACTTTCCCACTCTCCTTTTGTCCTTCCCCCTACTCACCCCTCCCTCCCTCCCCACCCTGCCAATGGAATACGATGCATCTATAAAGTCCAAGAGCATGGAGGCTTCTGTGGGCAAATGGAAGAAGCTTGAGAACATTATGAGTCAGAAGCAGAAGGTGAAACATCGAATGGTCCCTCTGATATGAGAAGCCTTTTAAAAAGAAGAGAATATTATGACAAGGCACAAAAGAGGATGGAGTACTCATCAGGGAAGCAGTGGGACAGGGTCAACGTAGACCATTCTGGTTTGAGTGGATGTTTGAGTATGGAGTAGATTGACAAGTTGGCATACGGTAGGAGAAGATTTTAAAGGTTGGACGTTTGTTCTTTGGGGGAAGGGAGACATTCTCAGTGCTTTTAAAAGAGGGAGTTAGCTTGGATATAGTACTTTTCGAGTAGGATGGGTCTGGGAGTAATACTTAGTGAGGACCATGAAATGGCTAAGTCATAACCAAGATGGCAGAGGGGGAGAGGAATGGAATATACAAGAGAACAGACATGTATTAAGTTTAAGTATCTTACCATTTTCCCCAAAATCATCTTAAGTGGAAAACAAATACAGCAAGATCTGAATCTTATAATCACTTTTCCTGCATTTTCTCCTTAAGTATGAGCTGAAACGGCCTCAGTGAGACACTGCCCAGATTCCCCTTGTTGCCCTGCCAACAATACTTTGGTCAGATTTAGAAAGATTTGACCCACAGTCATGGCATTTTATACAGCACCACATCAGCAAGCATTCTTTATAACAAAGGAGTGTAGTGAAGAACATTATGAGCAAAATACAGACAGATTCTTTTAAATACTTTATCATCTAAAGCTAACTCGTGTAATACAGCAATGGAATGGTGAGTAGGGGGCACTAGCTCAAATTTGGTGCCCCATATGGCTGAGGTGCACCCTCCAGGAAGCGGTGGTCATACTAAATTGAGGATTATTCTACTGTGGTATGCTTTCAAGAGTTATAATATGTAGGTCTGGGAAGTAAAGGGTAAACATAGGCACTGACTTACTAATCATCATTGTTCATCTCCACGGTATTGTTTTCTGCAGATTTAGAGAACTTGATTCAAGAGAGGGAAAAGCTTCATGGTCAAATGAAAGGTTGCCAACTTAGAGTGAGATCCAAAGGAGGAAGGACTGTTAAACATAGTTTTCACTTGGTCATTTTGGGTTTTTCTTACCAAAACACCAATCAGCAGCTGGAAAAACATTCTGTACTGGGAAGAGAAAATTGCCACATACTATGAGTATTAGTACCGTTACACAGTAGGGACAAGTAAGAGTGGTTTGGTGCCCAGCTCTCTACTTGTGTGCCTGCTTCTACTCCTTTGTCCAGCCTTCATGATCAACAGACAGGTTTAATAGTCATTATTTGAGCAAGGACTGGAGGCCATGGAGTGGCAGCCTATCACAATGAGTGTCTGAATCGTCCCCACCAGTTAATACCAGTCTGACAGTGGTACCCACTGAGGACGAGAAGGATCCAGAAGAGATATTGAGGAAAGACATGAGTAAAAGATTCTTGCATGGGCTTCATCCTCAATCTGTTACTTTAATGCCATATCACGACAATGTGATTTAAGGGTCTTTCTGCTGCTTTCTTTCTTTTTCTCTCTCTCTCTCCCCCATTCTCTTTCTCTGTCACTTGAAAAATATTAAATGTTTGTACCAGTTAGTTCTCAGTTCCCAATAGTTACCAGTATGCTACTATTTATGGTCAAAAAGGCTAAGTAAGTGGTTGTGAAAGTTTTAAAAAAAATTATCTTTTCTTAGAAACATAAACATCTCCTTGTTAGACATGGAGCAAAAATTTTAAAAAAGGAAAGAAATAAATACATAGATCATGGTGTCTGATAGCTTAAAGAGCAGAACTAAAGTGTGGAATGATACAATCTGTCATTTAGAGAATACCAATTCCCAACGAACAACTCGCAGAACAGAAACTGAAGAGCTCCACCTCCTACTTTGCATCAGATACAACTGGATATGAGTTAATTACCCACTAAGTACCTGAGTTTGGTACTCAGGTGACAGAATAGAAAGAGACTCTATAATAAAATAAAGATTATAATCACAAAATCCTTGAACATCAGAAGTAAATAGCACAAATAATCACCACTATTTCTTCTAAATCATCCCTCAATGGTATCTTAGAAACACATAGGCAACTTAAGAAAAAGCTGATTTCTAGGTTTGGCTAGATACACTGCAGAATTATTTATCTGAGTTCTTCTGCTTCATGCTTGTTATTTATGCTTGGCGTTTAATAATTACTAAATGTTGATGAAATAAATAACTTAATAAATGAGTAATTAAGAGTAAATAAATAAATAAATTGGTCCATCAAAGCTTTATTTTTTTCTCAGTTATTGATGGGCATCAAAGACATTTGGTTTTCTTGCTCATCAAAAAACTCTAGGAGAGTTTAACTTAGCAACTGGTGTTAGAGAAGTAGGTTATTGTGTAGGAGGTATTTGGCCACAGTAGAACCTTCTGGCAGATTGCCGAAAGCATAAATCAGTAAGAAACCAACCCTTATTGTCTACATAATGTTTTCATACGCCTTTGACAGAAATATCATGTCTGAACTTCCTCCCTGGAATGGAGAGAAGGGAGGGAAAGAAAGCCAGCATTGGGAGACCTTTGCCAGTAGGTGGGGCTTAGGGGCAATATTAGAAGTAGCATCTTATAGATTGCTAGATCTGAACCAAGATCAACATTCCAAAAAGCATTCCTAATCCAAATGAGGCAGTGTTTTTAAAAAGTAGTTGAATGTGAAGCCAAGGAGCATGGGAACCAGCAGAAAGCGTGTTTACAAAGACATAAAAGGAAGGCAAATCCCTATATATTCCCAGAAAAGATCCCAGGATAGGTGTTTCATGGATAGGCTTTGGCTTCTGAAATCGTACCGGGAAGAAAAGACTAGTGTTAAGTAGAGAGACTCAGCACTGATATTGATTGAAGTCGTACAAATGCAGATTGCTATGCTTTGATCCAGGCCTACTAAATCAGTCCCTTGGAAGCAGACCTCAGAGGGGTGTGTACGCATGTGTATCCCAAGTTGTATATGTGCGATGTACTTTTTCTAAAGTTACAGTATCAGTGATTTTGATGGTTGAAACTGTTTGTTCATTGTACTCTTAGAACTATACATCTAATTTGAGCCTTCAAAGTAATGCACGGTACCTACATCAACACTTTACAGAGTTTCCAAATTAAACAAAGAAATAAACATTCTAAGAGATCCCTGGCTCTGAATTTTAATCTTGTGAATAATAGATTGGAAGGTTTGATCTCCACAAGTCATAAAATGAATACATGAAGAATATAATAATCTAAAATTTTCTAAATGTAATTAACATTTCTTTTGAGCTGCCACCCTATGTGATGTCACCATTCAGGACGACAATGTTACTTCAGGCTTAAATGTGTTTAATTCCGGTATGTCCCCGTCTTCTCTTCAGAAGACTACTTCAGTTTGGGGAATATTGGCTTTAAGTGACGTCTAACCCTTAGGTGAAGAGACTAGTCCTTAGGCAATAACTACCCATGGTTTTGTGTCTGACTCTCTGGTCCATGCTGATTTCTAGTACTGAAAAGCCATCCTGGGAAGCCTGAGACACCTTCTTCATCCTTCTTCTATTTAACTTCTCATTGATATCTGGGTTTTCTTTGTGTGCCCAGGAAGGTCGAGCCCCATTTTCACCCGGCCAGACTCAGGTGGTGAGATCAGTGGAGCTTCTCATTCCTAGAGGTTCGGACAGACCTTAGGTATTGCTCCTCTCGACCTCAGGAAACCCAGGAAGCAAGTGAGAGCTGCTGCTGCTGCTGCTTCCTCCTCCTCCTCCTCCTCCTCCTCCTCCTCTTCTTCTTCTTCCTCTTCTTTTCTTCTTCTTCTACCTTTCTTGGGGATTAACTCTCTACGGTGATAAGGTAGTACATTAGAGAACATCCCATGGTTCCTTTCTAGTTTTTAGCATTTTGCTTTCAATCCTCCTTCTTTTCTTCCTAATATACAGAATTTTTATGTATTTTGAACATCTTGGAAAAACACTGATTTATCATCTCTTCTCTTGATATACTTAATAATTTTTTTAAAAAATCTTAGCTCTTGATTCTCAAGTGACTCTAGTCCCCTATAAAAATGTATAGAGATATTTGTATATGGTAACAAGTGTAAATTTTCAGTCATATAAAATAAACATTTTCTGAACTTTTATTTTCTTTAGAATTACTACAGATATATTTTTATCTAAGTAAAAAATGAAAGAAGTGCATTATTACATAAAATAATTATAAGTTAAATATATAATAAATACAGAATTAAACTTAAAACACTGAACAGTACTCCATAGTGCGTACCTCATAAAGGAGGAGATCTGCCTCCAGTATTCCGTCTGCAGGCGGGCTACATGCTGAATAAAGTTCCCGTGTGTCCTTATTTGGTTCACTGCCTCAGATGAACTCAGACAAGCACACATAGGTGGGAAGGCTAATTGTTACTTTGTATCAGTGATTCGTGTGGGGATTATTGCACAGCAATAAATCACTGACAAGGTAGTAATGTGCCTCAGATTCTTCATATGAATCGAATTCTTACAAGAGTCAAACAGAATTACTTCAATAATCTTGAGAGTTAGTGATGTACAGGAAGAATCAAGCGGTCTTACCAGAACCCAGAAAAGTATTAAAACCAATGAAGTTTAAGTGTTTAGTGACTTAAGTTGTTCAGTAAGATTTCCTGATAGACTTCTAATGCACATTTCCACACCATCTCACATTGTTCTGCAGTAGGGATCTGCACATTTTTTGAATACGATTTAAACAAACTCTGAGAGACAAGCTTGGAAGTGACCCCCAACAATGTCTGCCTTCTCTTGTCTACACCTTTGCATAATTTATTCCCCCCGAGTGTGAGTAGGATTTGTGAG